>CM047810.1:99017323-99258952 GCA_026214975.1 Gentiana macrophylla
ACTCGTTGTTTACTCATTATGGGAGTTATAAGATGGAGCAATCCAACACGCGCCATTTGACTTTGTTAGTCGAATACATAACAGTTTTCAGAGCAAAATTTAATGAGGGGCAGGTGGGCTTGATAAATTCTTTGTTGGATCTAGAAGTAATTTGTCTCGATGAGACGATATCATTTTATCAGGAAAACACGGAGAGGTGGCTCATGCAAATGATTTTCGCAGCCACAAGAGGTCGAGCATATTGAAAGTAAGTACCACCTGGTCGACAGATCGTGCAGAGAGGCCGACGCTTTGGTCCTAAAGATCGCCTGAGCCGACAAATCTAGTCGACGGGCTTACCAAGTCGCGTGGCATCTATTGTCACCATAAGCGCTAAGGTGTATGAAATTGAGAGATATGTCTCATTTGCTTTAAAGCGGAGAATGTCAGGATAGAAATAATAAGAAGGGTGCTCTAAAAACAATTGTTGCTTGTCTTACGGGCAAGTGGAGATTGTTAGATGTAGAGTGCTCGAAGACAATTGTTGCTTGTCTACTGCAAGTGGAGGTTGTTGGAATTAGCGCCAAAGACAATTTGTGTAATTGTTTTTAGATTTAATATAAGACGATTTATTCACATCTTATTATTTGCTTAGTGCTTATAAGTAATACACCGAAACCTCAAGTCAGATCATATGTAGCCATATAACTTAGTGTGTGTGTCACATATGAGGATTAAGTTTATGATGATACACTTGTACTATTAGTCTGCGGTGAACTTAATCAAAGTATGGGTCTATTGATTAAACTACCATTAATGCGCCTGTGAACACTTTATGGTGTCACCGCCCTATCCGGACCGCCGACATTGGTTGTCCGAGGGCACATTTATATGATGATAGTAAGTTAGGTGTAATGCCCAAAGACAATTATTTAATTGTTTTATTTAATGATATTATTATTCATATTTATTATTCTCATATTCACCGATGTGACAATAGTATTTACACTACAGAAAACCCTAAAGTATATCGCTTAAGTAATCACTAAACTGTATGGGATATACACGGGAGGATTGAGTTAGTGAAGATGTACTTAAAATACAATTAGCCCGTAGTGAAGTTGATCGAGTATCGGTCTCTCATTTAACGTGCTATTAATGCGCCTGCAACACAATAGTGTGATTGTCTTATCCGACTTTCGGTTAAGAGAACTAAAGCATTTATATATGATGTATATATCATATAGGGTCGACCGATTTGATTAGAGTTCACGATATAATTCCGTAATCGAAAAGTCTTATCGAATCAATGGATGATCATATTTATGGATATATCTTAATCGAGGTGATCACAACAATCGCTTGAATCAGCATGAGGTTTGACTTGACGGTTGCGATTACATGAGTCTGTGGTCCGAATTACCCCATCTTGGCATTGTACGATTGAGGAGAATGTGTTATCACAAATACGAATCCATTCCTTCCATTTATGGAAGTAGATGACGCCTCTTTGTTAATCCTAAACCGATCGATCGCGCGAGTTCATATTACACCGATTAGCTACCAAAGGAGTTGTATGAATTAATTGATCACTGGGGTTAATGGTAAATAAGGATAAGAGGTTCAAAAGGGTTAACGGTAACTTCCGATTTAGAATGAATGTTTCATGAGGATTAATCCATATGTAATGATTATATCAATGGACGCTATAATTATTCTCGCGTGAGGAGATAAATATGATCTCATAATCGGATAGATGCGCCAGATTATGGTGGCATATTCCCGTGATTGATTTATCGAATATAATTATTTTGTTCGTAAGATAATTATTTATTTGATTTATCGGAGCCACTGATTATTAGTCCATGGTCCCCGACGTGCTCCAATATAAGATAGCTATTCTCGAAGTTGAATCCTAATAATATTAATTTAGTTCTTATTGGAATTTAATTAAAACAATATGTGAATTAATTGTTTAATAACTATTAAATTAATGGCTTAAATATTAAATATGTAAAAAAGGTTTTTCATAATCTTGGCAAATATATTATGGTTTAAAATAATCATTGACTGTAGTCAATGACATATTTCGCCAAGAGACATGTTTTTAGGAAACAAGAAATTGTTTTAAGACATTGCACAAAATATTTATTGATAAATATTTATGGTAATAAATAAAGTTAAATATTATTCTAGATTTGTTCTAGAATATTATGTGATTATTTTTATTTAATGGATTTATTTTATTTGCAAAATAAAATCCTTGAGGACAAGGATTACTCTCCTATATAAAGAGAGTTCTCCAAGCCTAATACACACATGCAAATTTTCGACTTCTCTGTAGAGAAGAGAGCAAAATTCGGCCAAGGGAATAAGGAGAAAATCTTGGTGTTTTCCGGATAGCATATCGGAAGGATTCGAGACGAGAATTTCTTCCATCGGGAGTTGCTTGATCACACGACGGAAGATCGTGGTGCTCTTCACATCTTTTTCCATTCTTCCTTTCAGCGTTCTTCAACTTGGATTTTGAGATCCAAGAGGTATGTTCTACAACCCCTGATGTAGATCTAATTATTTTATTACGTGTAATTTATAGATCTAGATCTTTAAATCACTCCGCTTTGACGTAATACAACAGAGATTCATATAGAATGGACCGATTTAATCTGAGTTTCTCATTTAATTCGTGATTGAGAAATCTTATTAAATCACAAGTTGATCATATATGGATTAACCTTAATCTCAAGTGTTTACTGCACTCCTACTTATTTCAGGTAGGGGTTTGATGTGTTCGTAAGGATCGCTAAGAGGCGGTCCGAATCACTTTCACATTGGCACTATTCTCGAATGAGTGAGTGTGTGTCTCAAGGTATATGGAATCAATTCCTTCCATGGAAGTAAGGACAATCCTTATTTGTTAATACTAGAAACCGATCGATCCCGGAGTTCGTATTGGTTATTAACTAATTGATCATGTTAATGGTAAGGATAAGGATGCATATTGAAGAAGGTTTATTTAAAATAATCCTACTTCAAGACGGATAGTCTATGAGGTTAGTTTATATGAAATGATTATATCAATGGACACTTATCGACGACTCGACGCTTTGAGAATAAGTTATATCTATAATCGAGCGAGATCAGCCTGGATTTATGGTATGCACCTGGAATTAATGAGTCGAGTAGAAATATTGCCTGGCCGAATATTTCGTCCAATTTATTGTAGCCTACCTAAGTATAAAATTCACTGCCCCTGGCTGGCTCCTAACACGTAAGTGTTTTCGCTTTATGGAACACACTCGAGAATAAATTAAATAGTTAATACTATTTAACGATTACGTTAATATTATTTATATTAAGAATATCGTGTAAAATAGTTAAGACATTTTCTATTATTTTTTGCCATAGAAGATGGCGCCACACATGTTGAGAAAATTAGGAAAAGAATTTTTAGATTTATTTCACATGTGTAATTAATTAATTATTTATTTGTTAGATAATTAATGGAAAAATAAGAGATTGATTTTATAATCATTATCTAAATTTTGGAGATTATCTGCTTATCTTTTAAGCGAATATATCCTGTATGAAATGAGTAATCAGATTGTAGAAAATGAGTAAATTTCTCTTTACTGGGGCTTGTTTTTCTATCTAAGAGTATAGCCTCCCAACACAATTACAACACACAATTGGCATCTAGCACTTAAGAAAAAAGAAGAGAAAATTAGTTTCTCGTTTCTGGCCATTAGGAGGAGAAAAATTCCAGGATTTTTCTTGGGCAGGTCTTGCAGGAGGTTCTACGCGCAGGATCGACGATACTGCCGCCGCTAGAGACAACTGAAGACTACGGCATCTCCCTTGGTCGACTATCTTTCCTCTCCGGATAAGGTGAATCTTCAACCTTATCGTAGATTAATTAGCTTATGCCTCATATCGTAAATTCCAGATAAGCTTCACAGTTAAGATCGAAAATCTGATCGGGTAAGCATTACTCTCAAAGCATAATCAAACCGTTGATGTGGCAACATCCGGTATGCCTATCAAACCGATTGAAGGTGTCGTGACTTAATGGTTTTCTTCATGGTTTGACGACGGGTGAGATGATATCTATAGTGTTACGGCATGGAAGTGCTCTTTGAAATTATGAAGATATCTTATGGTATAGATGTTCCGGACAAATACAAAGCTCGAGTTGTTTCAAATAATATGGGCAAGTTCCCAAGAAACCAATGGATGTCGGGAAGATTTTTTTTTACTCGCTGTGGATTCTTGTGAAGCGAGACATTAGATTGAGTCGGAAATAACAAAAAGGAAGGAGTAAGAATCAGTGATTAGAGGTCATGAAAAGTGGCAAGGCAGTGTAAAGCGAAATCAAAAAAAGCAACCGAGAAAGTTGGTCTCGACACCGGGCACCCCATCCGATTAATCGGTGATAGGTTTTATGGATTGCGCGGTCGATTTAAGATCGTCTCTTTCGGCGATGACACGTGAGGGACACACGCTGCATCGGTTAGCCCCACCGTAATAACCGCCCTTTCCCTCTTTCCAAAGATTTCCCTTTCCCCACACTCAAAGATTACTCTACCTTCTCAATCCATCAATCACACCTCAACCCCTCACCACCATTACTCCTCCAACCCAGTGATCAACTCAAGCTTTATGTTTATCAAACATTGACAAGTATAACTGAGATGTTATTTTTTTTTGTGTGATGCCAGAGTCCAAATCAGAATCATGAACATGTTGAATGAAACTAGGTTGATGTACAACATCCGAGATGCCTATCTAACCGATTGATATGGCCATACTTAATGGTTACGCATGGTTTGGACGATGAGTGTGGAGATGATATCTTATATGTTATGGCATGGAAGTGCTTCTGAAATTATGAAGATATCATGTGGTATAGATATATGTCCCTAACAAATACAAAGCCTCGAAAGTTGTTTCAAAAATATCTATGTTCCCAAGAAAATCTCTGGCTTGTCAAGTTGAATTCTTCTAGTGAGGTATATGCCAAAGTGATATGGAGATCATTCTTAACATGTTTGGAGTGAAATTTCAAACAGAATTCAAGTAAATAACATGTTGCATGAATTTTCACAAAACCTAAGCAAACAATACGTGCGTGAATAATAATTACTATTTTGCTTCCTCTATTCGACGAGAGAGATATGTATAACTATTCTGCTTCTTTCCTCCATTTATACCTTTTTATTTTTATTGGCACTTCTGTTTCTTCTAGTATATATTCTTCATATTCTTAAATTTAATAGAGTTGTTGAAATACACACACACACACAATGACACATTCACTAAATTTGTAATGAATTGCATATATTTATGGAAGTGTGTAGATTGTCTTATGCTTTATAGTTTCTTCAGGGTACAGGGAGGGGATGCATGTGAGAAGAATTTGAAAGCTGTTGTGTGTGATGGATTTTAATGTGGTTAAACATACCTATATGTCTCAACAAAACTGATTTTCCACTAATACTGGATTAATGTATGTTGCAAAGATGTTGGAGTCTTAGACATTGTTCTGTAGTCCTATGATCATTGTAATGTAAAGTCTATGATTTTCTATTTGATTGATGTAAATTGATACTTAGAATATTAGATGAAATTAATTTTATCTATTGATTCAATTACAACACAATGATCTAGACTTATCTATTACACTTGGTATAGTCATAGCATACTTGGCTAATCCAACACACAGTGTCCTATCTACAACTACAAACAAGCCTAAACACTCAGACTTCAAATGTACTTCTCAAACTAAATGGGAGGGTCCACATTGAGTTTGAACTCTCAAAGATGTGAATTGTGCTCCCGCAGAACTTGGTTTGGTAAGGCAATCATGAATGATCAATAGATGAAACACGTGAGACCTCAGAGTGGCCAAGAAGAACACGGTGCTTAACAAAGTGCACATATATCTCAATATGTTTTGTTCTTTGCATGGAACACTGGATTTTGTGCCGTTGACTCACCCAATATTGTGCCATTGTCCTGTATACGCAATACCCAGCTACAAACTTCCTCGTCAAAGTGGATTACATCCCAACCACACTTAAAAACCTCGATTTGTAGATTACTGCATGCTTTGAACACTGTACCAAGATGTATTGTTCCCTTGATGTACCTCAAGACTTTCGCTTTGTAGCTTTCCAGTTGTTTTGAGGTAGAGCATGCATAAACCGTGGAATGAGTGTTCAATGAGAAAGATAGGTCAGCCTCAGGAAGGTTAAATACATCGCAGCCTCCCAATAGCACTTCTATAAAGTGTTGGATTCTCGAGTAGCCTCTTCATCAGTCTCGAATCTTCCTGCACATCATGAGTCTGGGCTTGGTTTTAGATTTACCATGTCCATATTGTCCAAGAATCAGAAGTGTATATTGTTTTGAGAGAGATGAGTGGGCATCTCAAAGCTCTATGAACTTCCATCCCTAGAAAGTGTGAGATAGACCTAGGTCTTTAAGAGGAAACATGGAGTTCAACACCTTAACAAACTTTTTGAATTGCATCGATGAAGTCACCCATGATTAAGAAATCATCTACATATACAGTACAAATAAAGAGACAGAGTTATCATGCTTGAAGATGAACAAAGAGGAGTCTCGATATAGACCTGCTTAAAACCCCACTTCACCACCGGCTCTTCATTTCATCAAACCATGCCTCTGGGCTTGCTTTGAGCCTATGCTACAATGCCTTGTTTAACTTACAAACATGGGAAGGCTTATTAGGCTTATAAATCCTCTCCTGTTGTGCTATAAAAATAGATTCATGAAGTGTGCCATTCAAGAATGCATTGTTGATGTCTACCTGCTGATTGGCTAACGCTTCAAATGCCAGTTAGCTGACAGTAACTACCCCATTGTGATGATTTTGCCACTGGATCAAGCGTATCATTGTAGTTTACCCTGGTTGTTGATAAAACCCTTTGCAACAAGTCTTGCCTCAGGCTTCGTGACACCGCTTATCCTGGCTTAAGCTTTATCTTATACACCCACTTGTTGCCCACTATATGTTGTGAGGGTCTGTGGCACTAAGTCCCATGCATGGTTATCACAAAGAGCCTTATATTCTTCTTTGAATTGCCTTGTTCCAATCGCACTGAAAAGAGCATCGCCTACTCTTATAGGTTCAACTTGACTTAGATAGGACCGCCTTTGAGCAAGTCCGTAAAAGGCTTGTGGAGATCCCACTTTAGCCCTCGGGTTTGCATATGGGGATGAACATGTCCTTGTTTTGCTAACAGATTGAACAGTACATCAACATCATTAGGCCGTAAGCTAGATCCCGAGCCGCTATGACTATCAGTGACGTGGAAGTATCGTTGCTGCGACTTTGACTCGGGAACCGTGTACAAGGAGATGGATGTGGTGTTCTCATTCCTCTCACATGTATCATCCTCCCACTGTGATAGCTCCAGATTTATTTGTATCAGATCTAAAAAGATGCCAAGACATGGAATCAAGCAAGAGTAAAGCCAGGGTTTGAATTCTCTCGTGGTTTAAAGTTCGTGTTTCTCCAGGGGAGTGTTCGGGACTTTTATGTGGGAAGACTTTTTCATTAAAGGAAACATCTCTAGATATGTAGATTCTACCAAAGAGGATCAAGACATAGATGACCCATGTGGTGTGAGCCGAGCCTAAGCAGTACACCAGTGCTGGTGTGATATTGAAACTTCGTGAGTATGATAGGGTCAAGCAGGGGGTAACAGCACAACCAAAGATTCTCGGCACTCATATAGACGGGAATCTTTTATATAGCATTTCAAAAGGACTTGTCTAGTAAAATCAGAGTAGAAGTATGTTGAGTAGTGAACAACATGTTCAAAACTGCTCCACCAATACTTCTACGCAAGGCGATTAGTACGTGCTGTGAGGACTTAGGCCTGCTTCTGTATTATGTTTGTGTTTCCGTTTCATAGCCCATTCCGGGACGTGTGTAAGGGCGCGGATGTCTCAAATGTATGCCAAACTCGACTCAGCAGAGACTCAAAAGATCTAAACTCCTCCCAATGTGATCAAGTTGTTTGATCTTTAGATTAAGTTGATTTTCAACAAGAACTTTAAACTTAAGGAAGGTTTCTGTAGCTTCTCGATTTGTACTTCAGAGATAACCAAGTAAACCCATCAAATTATCAACAAAGGATATATAGTGAGAGTATCCATTGACAGATTTGATCGAAATGGCCCCCACAAATCAGTATGAATGAGCTCCAAAGGCATAGCTGATACAGATCGGGATGAAGTATAAGTTGCAGAACGAAGTTTACTCATTTGACAAGCTTTCACAAAAGGAAAAATTTCACTAATATCAAAACTTTGATTACAACTTTTCGTAACTTTTCAAGACCCTAATAGAAGGTGACTCTAGTCTCCTATACCAAAGCTCTAAAGACTTGGTAGTATTAGCTACAAAGACAAGACTTATTTGACTCAATCTGAGACTGTATGTGAAGAGAGGAATGATCGGCAACTTTTGAACTTGATACAATCCATCCTGTTGCTCCTTCCAAAGCAGAGTAGCCTGGTTTCCTTTGTCCTTCACACAACATCCGTACTTAGAAAACTCAAAGATAACCATCATTATCAATAAGTAATTGGGGGATACTAAGTAAGTTCTTTGCAATTCTGTGCACACACATAACATTACTTAAAAACAAAGTGTTGTGGGTGATGCTAAGATATTAGGAAAACCAAAGTGTGTGATACGTAACTTTCACCATTACCAACAATTAGTCCATCGATCAATCATAGGGGTACTAAGGCTCAAATTGTTCAAGTCCGAGGTCATATGATTGCTAGCTTCACTATCAAGGTACCAAGAGGGATCTGTGCACAGCTTTCGTGTAGCAAGGCAGTATTACACCTTTGGCTTATGAAAGGTGGAGTAAAAGCTACAAATTTGTATCGAATCTATGCCAAGACTCGTAACAACATGTCCAACCTTCTGCATTTTGACAAAGTTGGTCTTGGCCCTTGGTTAGCACTAGATTGATTGGTCCTTCCATCGATCTTCCACTTACTCTACCTCCTCTATAGATCCCCTGGCCCTATTGCCTCCAACAGTGCCCCTGGTGGTCTGGGCCGATTTCTACCAAAGATTGGATCGAGTAAACACCGCATTGGCACCTGGGTTTGCAAGGTTTATCACGGAGAGTTATGTCGAGAGACGAGACGCCATGGGTGAGGAGTTGAGCTTGTACCCGGCCATGACAAACAGGTGACTCTTGAGGTGATGTTCACACAATGCATTCAGATTCCTTGGGAAGACCACCCAAAGTTGCAAGAACAAGCTCAATTAGGAACGGGAGACCCGCAGCCGCCAAATTGTTGAGTAGCTCTTCATTAGTGCAAGATAATCCGCCATACTCTTCATCGGGCCCGATTGGTCAAGGCATCCTGTATTCAAGATCCGAGCCTGGGCTTGGCTATTGAACAGAGTTTCTAAGGTTTTCATACTTTGCAGAGAGGGTGCAACCTACAATCTCCTCAGTAACGCTTTCGGTCATAGAACCAACAAGCCAACCGAGTAGAAGTTGATCGGTGTGGTGTGCCATATTTCATACAATCGGATTGATTCCAAGACCATCGCGATCAATAAGTCGTGGTTTGTATGCGAAATTCCAAACAGGTGGCCATCCAATTTATGACCACGGATAACTGTAAGAATAGAGTACTTCCATAGCAGGTAGTTCCTTCCATCCAATTTGACACCGCAGGATTGGTTCAAGGTTCCTCCAAATGGTGTAGCCGCCGTGTAGAGGAGGGAGCACACCGACAAATGGGATATGTGTGGAAATAGGATACTCGAAGGGAGAGACCCGGAAGCCGGAATGGCACTTGTATCGCTCAAGAAATGAAGTGATTCCTCTTTCAAGACATACGGTGGAGTCAGGATTGCAGAGACAAATCCAGCTGGTGGTGTTGACTCTATACGGCCGCTTCTCGTGGAGTTGATCTCCGTGACATCTTCCACCATCAAGCTCGATACCAACTTAGAATATTGTGATGGAATTAATTTCGTGATTCATTGATTCAATTGCAACACAATTACATCATCATATCACTCTTTAGCTCCATAACAGTAATAACAAACTAGATCTTATCTAGACTTATCTATTACACTTGGCATAATCATAGTATATCGGGCTAATCCAACACACAAGTCCTATCCACCGATATTAGGCCCCTACAAACAAGCCCAAACACTCTATACTTCAACACCGATGTAATGCCTAGTTATATGATTCACTAGTTTATTGATTCAGAATATATCAAGAAAATATATGTCAAGTAATGAATCATGGATTCATTTCAAACAAGTAAATGTAGACTTGGCCGGGCAATGCAAGTCCTCGAGCCGCAGCTTATGTGTGCTAATGTACAAGTTAAAAACTCAAGTATAAATGTACATGTTCGTAATGTATAAGAGACTCGAGGTATTAGATCACGTGTTTATTCACAATCTTTTTTTTTTTTTTTTTTTTGTAAAGATTCCTAATTGTCTACTTTGACCTCTTTTTTTTATATATATTTAAAATGTTTCTCCTTGTTTATTTTATTTATATTCATAAAATTCAATCTTAGATTCATAAATCAATATTTCATTCAATGTTATCGAAGTTTTAAATAAAATTATGTCATACTCTTAGTAAATGATTGATCATTATACAAGGAGTAAATAGAACTAGGCAATACTCTCGTGACATAATTAATGATTCGCTATTTTTATGATTAATAAATTAAATAAGACCATTTGTAGTTATAATAGAATGGATGTATAAAATGTATGCACTTTTAACGCATACGGCTTTTTGATGCTATCTATTTGAATGATGTTATTTGATCGGGGTGACCCGAATCACCCACGCGGTCGTTGTATACAGCAATGGATCATCGTGACATGATAGAGCCCTATCTCGACCTGAAGTCGCGACGCACCGTACGGGCCAACCAACTGGATAGATTCCCTGATCAAAGCCAGGCAGTCCCGTGATCGATAAGAAATGCATCAGATCGTGACAGTCCCCGATCAGTAGATCGTAACTGGGGCAGCCCATGATCGTAAGGCTTATCCGGGATGAAAAGCATATGCGGTACGCGGAAGACGCATGGCTATATAACCGCCCACTAATCCTAGTATCATGGATAACCGCCCAACTACGGTTGACTTGATTCCAAATACATATTTGGATACGTGAGGCAAATTTATTCCTTAAGTTCACCCATCAAAATAACAACAATTACTTCAGACAATCCTAGAGCAAGAAAGACCCCATTGTTTACCCGCTTTCATTCTTAGTTCGATCATTGTCGCTGTAATGAGGGCCATTTTTTGTTTCTAGTGGCGATTACATGAGTAAAGAACATGAAATCTAAGAAAATCAACAAGGAAGGATCTCGCAGGTCCTCGATAATCCGTAAAATACGGATCAAGATCCGTAAAAATCCACAAAACAACCGTAAGACCAACCAAATCCTAAGGAAATGGCGAAACAACTTCTGAGTGATGCTTTAAAGACAACCCGAGATCAAGATTTTTAGGTTCTTTTTCAAAGTGTGAGAAAAGTGGAAGGAAAAGGTAGAAACTTTTGGAGAAGAAAGGCGCTTATCACCGTAAAATAGGGGTGGTCATAAGAAGTCAGCAGTAATCCAAATTGTCGAAGTTGTTAAGAGCAAAACTCGCCACGCTGATTTAGGCCGCAAGTGGCCGAATTGATGCAATGCTAAGACGATGAGGATGAGTTCCATCCGCTTCACCTTTGCAGAGCATATTGAAGCATACCTCTTGTCCTGCAGAGGATTCAAGATACCCAAAATCACCCATATGATGGAACAAAAGACCCGTATGATCATATGCATCAAGATATACCAGATATGCGCTATACAACGCCTGCATTTAAATGAAATGCAAAGCTTTTCCCGCACTTATCCTGAAGGGCTAGGACCCGTTCAACAAGTTGCCGCCCGTATCTATCACCACTTTATAGCTTTAACAAAGAAATTCATGAGTATGTTTATCGCTGCAAGACCGCTTCAAAGAATGCATTTCATCCGCTTCACCATTAAGCAAAAATCCGACTAAACGGTTCTACAATTCATCAAGAGGTTTAATGCAGAGTCAACCTGTGGTCGATGTGGATGATCGATTGGTAGCATCATTCGTAAGTGTGGCTACGGTAGGGGAGATTACATGCTAAGTTAAATGGGAAAAATCCCAAAACTACGAAGAATGCTTGGCAATCGCTTTCGGCAATCGTTAGGGTGAAGAAGCCAATCGTGCTGCGAGTTGGAAAAAGGCACAGTAAAAGGAAAAGCAGTAAGAGAAATCATAAAAAGCGTAAGTCGGTTTGGGATAGGTGCAACCTATAACCGATAGATCGGGCAAAAGAGGTGCTCGCAGACGTAGACTTAATCCCGCTGAATGTGTCACGAGAACAAGTTCGCCATTATGGAACGTAGCGGCATAGCGAGAACTCCATTTCCCATGAAAGGACCCAGTGGAAAAGCGAGATCGCACTCAAATTTCGTAAGTTCCACCAGGATGTTGGTCATGATACGTAGTTTTGTAGTGGAGTTGATCAGTGACACATTGATGCAGCCGCAATGGAAGGAAGACTTGACGAGGTAATTGACCGATCTCAGAATCAAGAGCCCAGGGGCGCAGAGTTCAGAAAGGAACACATCAAAATGATAGAAACAAGAACAATGAACAGAGGAGACCAAGGAATCCATCCTCGCATCGTGACGGTCGATCGAGCAACCGCCCAAAGAAATACTATCAATACACTACTGAGGTCCCAGCGGACAGATCGTGAAAAAGTAGAGACAACAGCCGCATTTAGTCAGATCGCACTTTAGTAAGGGTCAAAAATATCGGGTGAGGTGAAGTACGGACTGGAGGGATCCACTACCACAATGAAGCGGTCGGGTCACGAGGCCGTAATCAACAAGAACTCGGGTAAAAGAATTTGGCGCCGATACAAGCAGTTGTCGTTAACATCTTGTATTACTGTGGTCTTCCGTGCCATGAAGTTGAAGGACTCCGCTTAACACCGTGATTCACACTGGATTTGCAGCCCACCTATCCATCCTATGGGCATGATCACGTTACCTACAACTTATGGTAAATTACCTAAAAAGGTGACCTCATGGTAAATTACATTGTGGTTAAAGCACCCTCACTTTATAATGTCATCACGACTACCAACAATCATCGATCGCGAGTCATGTTATCTCCCCACCATAACAAGATGAAGTTTCCAAACCAATTGACCGGTTGAGATTAAAGGAGATGTGGAAGTAGCCAGTGAGTCGCTACACCTCTCAGAAGTTGGTGAAAAACAACTCGCTCAAAGAGGTAACTCTCGAGGAATTATTACCAGAGGAAGAAAAACTTGGGTATCGCAGATCGACCGAGGTCGTTCGATCGGGAAACAAGGAGCAGAGTCGCAGTCAAGAGATAGGTTCATGGATTCCGCACTCTATACAAAGGCGTTAAAATGTATGTGCTCAAAGAGTACGAGGACGTTTTTGCATGGAAAACAGATGATATGCCAGGTTTATCACTGCAATTTATTGTCCATAGTTTAAACGTGGATCGAGCAGCCCTCGCTCATTAAAAAGAAGAGACATTTTGCACCGTGAGCCGATCTCACCATTGAACATGAAGTTGCAAAATTAAAGCGCATGTGAATTGTCAAGCGAGGTAGTTTACCCAGAGTGGTTAGCCAATCCGGTCTTAAGTGAAGAAGTCGACGGATCTTGGAGAATGTGTGTGATTTTACGGACTTGAATAAAGCTTGCCCTAAGTGATGCTTATACTTCACCTAATCGATAAAGCCGGGTGGATTCGACCGTGGGTTTTGGGATTTTTGCCCTGACGCGTATAAAGCGGTACCACCGCATTTTTAATGGACCCAAAAGATGCAGAGAAAATAGCCTTCATAATCGAGTTCGACATATTATTATGTAGCCATGCCGCTTGGGTCAAGAATGCAAAGCACCTACCAGAGGGCGGTGAATCGAATTTTCCATGATCGATAGGCAAGTCCATAAGTCTATGTTGATGACTTACTGATCAAAAGTTGTGTCTTTAGATCAATATTTACAAGATGTCAAAGAAGTCCAGTGAAGTACTTCAAATGCCAAAATGAAGTCAATCCCAAGAAATGCACCTTTGGTGTTAGTCCGAAAATTTCGGGTTACAAGATTTCTAAGGATGGAATCAGGCCAATCCGCATAAGTTGAATGCTCAAGACGATGCCACCACCCACCAATATTAGAGAGGTTCAAAGATTAACCGAAGATTAGCAAAGATTGAACATGATTTTTTCACGCTCAAAGACAAATGCGGCAATCGCTTTCTTTAAGATTTTAAGGAAAGCAACACCATTTCATGGAGGGGCGATTGTCAAGAAGCTTTTGATGAATTGAAGAAATATTTGTTGGAATTACCAACCCCGACGCCTCCACAAGAAGCGAGAGGTGTTATACCTCTATCTATCACCTGTGATGAGGCCATTAGTGTCGCCTTTTGGTTAGGCAACAGATTCACCTGCCGCTTTATTTCACGAGCAAATCCTTACATGGACCTCGGCGAGGTATTCAGACGCGGAGAAATTGGTACTAGCATTGGTACATGCGCCCAGGAAATTGAGATCTTATTTTCAAAGTCACCCGGTGGTCGCCTTGACCGATCAGCCATTAAAGCAAATACTACTGGCAGCCGATACTTCAGGTCGCTTAGCCAAACGGGTCGCCGACCAAGCGTGATACGATCCGAATACGTATCAAGAACCGTGAAGGCTCAGCTCTAGCGCATTTTCCGCCGAAGAGAAATCTATTTCTATCAATCACCAGTTTAGTCCAAAAGAATCGTGCCGCTGGAAGTTGTTCGTTGATGGAGCATCTAGCAAGAGCGGGTCAGAGTGTGGCTCCTCCTCATAAGTCCAAAGTGGTGAAGAGTTCCCTTTATGCTTTGCACTTTAACTTCCACGCAACTAACAACGGCTGCATCACGGCTAATCGACACACATGCTTTGAACTTAGCTCTAAAATTGAGAGTTAGGCAACTCAAGTATACAAAGTGACTCTCAACCGGTAGTAAACCACGCCGTGGGAGAGTATGAAGCAAAGAGGAGCCTATGAAAAGTATTTAGCTCGCCCAATCAAGGATAAACCAGCTTAAGAAGTATGCAAATGAGCAGTGTCTCCGCATCACGTATCACCATAAAGAGATGCCCCGGCTCCAAGTTAGCATCGAATTTCTGTCGCATGCTAAGGTCCTGACGAGCAATTAAAGCTATGAAGCATCTCGAGGTACAACCGATCACACATAGTGGAAACATGGATGGATTCCATTGTATCATATTTAAAAGACGGCCGTTACTGTGGGACAAAATGCAAGCTCAGAAAATCCAACGCTTATCTCGATAGTATGCCCTATGCAACGATATTCTCAGATGTAAAATCATTCATATCCCCTTTGTTACGCTGTGTTACTATGTAAGAAGCGTAATTACTTGTCGAGAGAGGTCCACTTTGGGATCTCGTGGAAACCATACGGGATCAAGGGCTTTAGCTAGGAAATGCAGTGTTGTTTGGCTATTATTGGCCTAAAATGCAAAGCAGATGCGTAGGAGTTAGTCTGGCATGCAGTCATGTCAGTCCATGGTAATCAATCCCATCACCCACCCGAAAATTAACTCCGCTATCTCGGCCTGGCCCTTGATCAATGGTGTGTCGACTGTTGACCATCGCCAACAAAGACTGTGAAGCTTTAAATTCCTAGTGGTAGCCGCTGATTATTTCACTAAACGGGTGGAGGCCGAGCCATTAACCACTATCACACCAAACAGATCAAAAATTTTGTGCAAGAACTTGATACGCAGGTACGGGATACCAAAGACCATAATTTCGCATAATGGCACTCAATTCGAGGACAAGTGGAGTCCAGGAATGGTGTAGATTTGGGCATAACACAACATTTCACCTTCATGGTCACCCACAAGCCAATGGACAAGTTTGAGCAAACTAACAGCAGATCAAGCTTGGCTTAAAGAAAAGGTCGGAACAAGAAGGAAAACACCGGGTGGAACACCTCCCAAATATTCTCTCGGGCCTACAGACTACCCCCAAATATGTCAATACATGAAACTCCATTCTCACTAGCATTGGTCATGTCGTGATTCCAAAGCAGAAATTGGATTGCCATCTCCCGTAACGATACCGCATAATGATCAGCACAAGAAGAGGAAATTAGCATGCTAAAGATGAGTCGAGGAGAAAAGAGCTATTGCTCGATCCGAATGGCTAAATATAAACAAAGCAGGTGTCCCAAGATTACAATTCCAAAGTGAAACAAAGGTTACTTTATGTTGGCGACTGGTTCATGCGAAAACGGTCAAGAGTAAGAATCAGTGGAAGCTTGAGTCCTAATCTGAAGGACTTTATCGATCACCAAAGTGCATGGAAAGGGAGCATATCAATTGGTCGATAGCAAAAGGGAAGACAGCTCCTTGTCGGAATGCGCTTAATCCAAGAAATTTTATGTTTAAGGCAAGTGATTGTCGCTTTTATTTTGCAAGTCTATTATGCATTATGACTTTATCTTGAACTTTTGAATTATGTCATGGTCAGAATATATTTCCATTGTGAAACTCTTCAAAAGAAAAGGTTCTAACCGGAAGATCAGACGCTTTTTGACCTCAGTCGTCGTTTATATATTGTGACCAGTGTCAGTCGAAAAACTCTTAAGAGAGAAAAATTTATTAAGTCCGAAAATCGACGCTTTTTGACCTCAGGTCGTCGTTTATATATTAGACCTCGTGTCAGGTCGAAAACTCTTAAGAAAGAGAAAATTCATTAAGTCCAAAATCGACGCTTTTTGACCTCAGTCGTCGTTTATATATTAGACCTCGTGTCGTCGAAAACTTTAACAAGAGAAAATTCATTAAGTCCGAAAGTCAAACATTTAAGACCTCAGGTCGTCATAAAACTTTCATGCCTCGGTCAGTCAATAATCAGTCAATAATCTTGATATAACTAAGTCAAGATAACCATAGTATGACATACGCCGATAGTCCAATCACATGTCATACCTGTGGGAAGGATAAGGAGATATGAGGCATAAAGCAAACATATAAAGGAGATATGAGGCACAAAGCAAACATATTTCATAAAAATTCAAGAAATTCCCATATGAAGACGAAAGCATAATAACAGAGTTTGAAGACAAAGAACAACAAAATTATAATGTTTGAAATCAAATTGAAATAGAGAGCAAAGTTAAATGTTTTCACTTCAAATCGGGGAACTTGAGATTGTGATGCAGGAGCCACTTTGAGTAGGTGGAGGTTTTTTGCCATACTTGGAAACCAAGTCTACTCTTTCCTAAATTCCTTGAACCTGGCCTCATAAAGTCGAGATCCATCTTTCTGCTCCACCATTACATGGAGAGCTTTAGCAAAGATCAACATTGAACCCTCGCCGCTTCATATCTTCAATGGTCGAGGAGTACCCAAACCGTATAATTGGGGCAAACAACATCTTGATACTATCCGCCAGTCATCGACTTCCTATAATTAGCAAGGGCTTCAAATGTGCTCAGCAGCACTTGCTCTTCAAAGTATCTCTCCTTTTCAAGCGGTAGCTACCATCTTTTCCAGGTTGGTTTTGATTTGATTAGCAGATCTAGTCGGTCTCTGAACTCATCGCTTTTGGCTTTCAATTCATCGGACAAAGCCATTTTTTCAAAGACAGGTAAGTATATCTCAATGTATCCTCATACTTGGCTTTCCACTGAGCAAAGAGTTGGCTGTGTCTTCTCAACTTTTCCGTAACTTCTCGCCCTGACAGATCTCCTTACCCAGCTTTGGGCCCTCTAACAAAGAAAACAGGTGGTGCAAAATCAGATATTTTCCGTAAAAGACGGGTTATTACCTATGAAATAAAACACTTACAAATGTTGACAGATCTTGATTGGTCCACTTTCCAATCGTATCTCTCCCCTCGATGTCGCTCGAGGTCTCAAAGATCTCCATCGCCTTGATCCCGAGATCTAATATGCTTTGAAGCACGCCTGGTCTCGGGCCAGTCTCTACCAAACGGGCAAGTGCGAACCATCCGATAATCATTGTTCTCCTCGTGAGTCACCATCACCGACCGCCTCACCGAGGGCTCGTTGATGACTGCCAATAGGCTTCATGGCACCGATCCGCATATCCGCATTGATAACGGGATCGATGCATCCCGACTCCTCCGGAGGTGAAGCCTCATCGCGAATTTGAAGGATGTCGCTGAAACTTGCCACCGCAAATGTCAACCGTAAATTAAAAGCATGTCTCAAACAAAACATAAATATACAAAAAGAAGTCCTACTTATATTATATCTCCTCGGTAGCTCAACATAAGGATCTCGACCGCGCCTCCAGACGAGCAAAAGATCAATCAAATTGGAATCAGATTGCCTCGCACTCCGTATACTGAGACGCCTGATGTCATTTAATAATTTCTTGTCCGCTGGTTTCCAACACATCACTATTTTTGGTCGGGTATTTCACTTGCCTGTATCCCCAAAGTTGTCAGGCCTAATGGTTAAGAAATGCTTTTTCCAATCGGAGAAAGATCGGTCTGCTTTTCTTAATCGACGAACAATACTAAAATTATCGGCTTCACAAAAGCAAAGATTCACCAGATTCTTTAACCTGCTTGCACCGTAAAAAGTTCTAAAGAGTACTAAAGTAAAGGGGTGACAAACAACCTACACCAAATCGTAAAACCGCTTATAGCTTTATGCTATCGGGGACTATCTCGCCAAGTCCTAAATCGTAATAAATAAGTATCTCCGTAAAGCGGGGAAGAGTGAAACCTAAGACCGCATTCAAACTGTTTCTTATAAACCGTGGCAATATCCAAAGCAGAGTGAGTAGCAACACTCTTTCCAGACGCAGTCGGATAGGGGCATAAGTATTCCTATTTATCCCAAACCTATCACAGTATGTCCGTGATATCCTAATCCTTCAATTTGGAGTTTATCAAGCGCGGGCAAGCCATCATTTTCTTGGTCTCGTAGGTCCTTCTCAATGCTCTTATGGGCGCCGATAAGCCGGAAATATTACACTCGCCTGGAGGCGATTCTGGTGCGGCAGGAACAATAAGCAATCGATGAGTGGAAGAATCGAGAAAGAGGATTTTCGCCGATTGATACTTCAGTCGGGTTTGGATTCATACGGAGTAAAAGAAAATTACACAGTGGAAGAAAGACTTACTTGCTAATCGAACGAGCGAATCCACTCAAATCCGACGCCTGGCGCTTATAAATAATGACGGAGTTTACAGAGTTTAATGTGATGTAATAATTTTTAACCGTAAGACGGACGCTTGGGTTACATGACGATTGAAAAGAAAAGCGCAGTAATTACGGTGGCGCTTTTGAGATAACCAAGGCGCAGTAGGTAGATAGCCATTTGGGCGGTACACGGGCATAACTTGAATCTCGATCTTAATCCATCGTAAGTACAAAACTATATCGATTAAGATCCTGGGGCTTTGATCGGGGTGACCCGAATCACCCACGTGTCGTTGTATACTGAATCGGATCAACAGATGATGATAGAGCCCTATCTCGACCCGAAGTCAAGACGACTGCACGGGCCAACCAACTCGATAGATTCCTCGATCGTATGTGTCCCAGACTTATGGGCAAATGCACTGCATCGTAAAAAGGTGTCCTCGATGTAGATCGTATCAGGGCAGCCCTGGATCGTAAGGCTTATCCGATGAAAAGTATATGTGGTACGCGGAAGACGCTGGGGCTACATAACCGCCCACTAATCCTAGTATCACGGATAACCGCCAACTACGGTTGGACTTGATTGCAAATATATATTCGATACGAGGCAAATTTTTCCTTAAGTCCACCCATCAAAATAACAACAATTACTTCTCTCAGACAATCCTAGAGAGCAAGAAAGACCCGATTGTTTACCCGCTTTCATTCTTAGTTCGATCATTATTTATGTTCGAGAGGAACTCATGTAATATCTCAAAATTTACCGCAAACTAATATTGATTGATACAAATCAAATACATGATTTTGTAATTAAGAATGCAATTTACATTGTGGTGTTCAGATAATAATAATTTACCATGACATTACGGTTCGGGTAAGATTTGATTTTACATGTGTTTGAAATGAACATTTATCTTTGTAAATTTAAATTTATATTCAACTTTATAATTGTCGAATATAACTTTGAAGTTATCGTAAAATAGATTGACATACACATCGCAAGAACTTATATTACTTTATCTCATGAAAACGAACACTGATCGTAAAATCGAACATACATTCAACTTACAATGATCGAACGTTCATAAGGTGATCGAAAATAGATATTTTACGGTGGCCAGAGGCAATTTTGTGTAGAAGATCAAGACATAGGGTCACCTAACCCCTAACAAAATTCTATGTATTTTTAACGCCATTTAAATAAGTTATACACTAATCGGTACTAATTGATCCATCCATTTTTTTTTTTTTAAATTTAAAAATATTAACTCATGACCCATAATCATCTTATAAACTTACGATACTCAGACGCCACTTCGATCTCCAATTCAGAATGAAACGAACATTCAACATCCAGATAATCAAACGTTAAACTTTATTCAATTCAGAATCGTCGAATATCAATACGACGTCAAATAAGTGTGTTATTACCAATTCTTTTACTCTATCTAGTAATTATCTGTGGTGATTATGTTCGCTTCCTCTTTCTAACAAAAAGGAGGTCACTCAGAAGTAGGGCTTGCCAAAGAAAAAATGGGGATGAAAGGGTTGAAAATGCAGCAGCAGAGAATAGCTCAAATTCCATGCTTTATCCAGTAATTCTTCAGCTAAGTTCTTTCGTTTCTTGTTAATCTATCTCTATTTAGCATCCATTTTCGTTTGTAAAGAGCTCGGGTCACTGATATTCTTCTAGATTTTCACTTCCGACTGCTTCCTGAATCCCTCCGCCCCAGCCCTGTTGGTACCTGATAAGCACTAGTTTAGGTTATTCAAATCAGCTTAATCAAGTTTGATTAACCTTCAGATGAAGCGTAGAAAATCGAGAACAAATGTAAATGGTTCTTCCGGAAGACCAAAAGCAGGAGTCTTGAATCGGTCGATAAGATCAGCGTTTTACCGACTCCATTCTTGGTATCGTTCTGTCCTTTCTTCCCACGAAGAATGCTGTATCCACAGCTGTTCTTTCAAAAGATGGAAGTTGGTGTGACGATGGTCCATAATCTTGATTTATGTTATGAGGATAGCATGGGAAAACAGGATGAAAGGGATGATATGAGATTCGTAGGATTTGTTAATCGTGGTTTTGCTTCTCCATGATGCTGGATGGCTGAATAAGTTTCAATTGGTCTGGACACCTAGGTGTATTCCATCACACGCCAGCTCATGGATTAGCACTGCCATTAAAAGAAACGTCCACGAGCTTTTTGTGTGTGTGTTGAGACTCGTGTTGAAACACTAGAAATGCCCATAAGTATTTTCAATTGTAACTTATTACAATCTGTGGAGTTGAAGGGCGACATTTTTGTCTCCACTGCAAGTGTAGTTTGCCTTCAAGACTTGAAAGTCTGAAACTCGCTTCAGTACTTTTCCAGTCTGAAGAAGCTTTTGAGAAACTTGTAAGCCGATGCCTAAAGCTAACTTATCTGCACGTGCATACAGACTTTATATGAAAAAGATGATTTTATGTATATAATATCTTCAGCTTTCCTTGAAACGCCTTGTGGTATGTTTTGATCAATATCAATGCGGTCTCAAGTTAATTGCTCCTCACTCGAGTACCTTGAGATAATTGAACATATATCTCAAATTTTCGTGGCAAAAATGTTTAAGCTCTTCCTGTTGAAGCAAACTTATGAATTTATTTGGTTGAAGATGATTTCTATACCCATTCAATCATTGAAGTAATTCGTGCTTTTGATTGTGTAAAAGCTCTAACTTTATCCAAATGACGCATGGGTAAGCTACTATATGCTTTTGAGCATTCATAAATTGTATACCAATTTTATAATTCTACCTCTCGTTATACACACACACATACATATTTCTCTTTTTTTCTTTTTTTCTTTCACAGTTACATGACAACTTTGAAAATTTAAAGATAAACATTATATATATTTTGATTTACATGATTACTAAAAGTTGATATTTTTCATTCTCAGTTCTTGGTTATGCTAAATTCTTCTTGTCTCCACTGTTGAAGAGATTGGTGAAATTTGAGGCAACAATTTGTTGTTCTTGTAGTTGTAGCTCACTACATGATCTTACGGAGCACGCCGAGTGTTTAAGTTCTTACAATTAATCAAAGTTAGATAAAGGCATCCGGAATCCTCTGCAGTGTATAGACATATAATAAATTTTTGTTCAACTCACACAAGTATAATTTGGATGCAAATTTTGTGATGCCAGAAGTAAATTGTATGCATGAAAACAATGATGACCACTCAGAGTGGACTACACCTGGCGTATACCAAAATGCTTGTCAAGTCGCTTGAAGACGATTATAATTGAAGGTTATCATGGTTTTGAGGATGAGCGTGAAATGATAGGTTATATATTAAAGCATGGAAGTGTTGTTGAACTTGGCTTGAAGATATCTTGTGATATGTTCTTTGAGGGATAGCGCAAGGTTGTTGAGAGTCGGTTCAAGAGATATGTAAGTTTCAAGAAAGTCCCCTGGTTTGTGCACTTGAATTCTTTCTGTAATTTCTAACCCTCCACCACCGTTGCTTCCAAGCAATCATTTAGATATATTTCAAGGTGAAAGTTGCTTGTCCTCAGGCTATATGTTTTGATAGTCTTATTTTGATTGTGAGTTTAAATATCTTAAGATTATATTTATCAAAATTTGTTTCATATAGTAGGCTTCTACGGATTGTAGGTCTTTAATCTTATTGAAGAAACATAAATTACATCCAAGTTATACAACTATAGCATATTACTCAGATTTCAAAGAGATGGTACCTCAAATGCTACGTTTTGTTGCATTGAGCAATATGTGTGAGGTTTCATACATTTATTTTTGTTCTAAAGCTTTTCCTGATCAAAAAGTTGCTTTGAGGACATTTGAATTAGCTTGTGATCTTGATTACACTGAACTGGATTTTGATGTGCATTGCTTTGAGCGTGCATGGACCTGTTCTCAAGATATTTTGCTTTTTAAGTAATCATCATCATCCAGTATTTTTTTGTTTTGTTTGTACATATTCAAATTTGCTGAGCCATTTGTTGCATATTCTACTCTTATCATTTGCAGGTCTGATTACCCTTGTATGGCCGATTTTTTTAGCTGATGATTGATGACCTCTACAGATATATTTGTAGCCACAACCTAGTAGGTCGTGATTTGCTTAAAGAACGGTTTTGATAACCTGCATTTAAGGATGCAAATGTTATATCTAAAGCTGATTCAATTTGGTTGATAGGATTAGCGCTTTGCCGACTTCATTTTGGGTGATATTTTTTGTCTCTTCTTCCCACAAGGAAGCCGTGGCTACCTCCATTCTTTCTAACAGATGGAAATTTGTGCGGTTGACAGTTCGTAGTCTTGATTTCTTTTATAATGGTCCTTTGAAAGAATTCATGAAAGAAGGGGAAGATTGTTGGTGATTATGACGATATTTATGATTGTGGGATTATCATGCTAGTGAAGGTTTGTGTGAAGGTGAAAGATTGTCTGAAGATCAAGATTGGTATGAAGATGAAAATACGGAATTTGAGAATTATTGAATCGAAGTTTTGCTTCTCCAGATACTCGGATAGTGATACCAAACCGGTTTAATTTGTCCTGGTCTCCTTATTGTATTTCATTTTGAAGCCACTTCATGGATCAATACTGCAAATTACGAGAAAGGTCAATGAGCTTTCTCCGTATCTTGCACATTTTGAGGTGGCTATAAATGTTTTTAGTTGTGCTTCACTGTGTTCTTGGAGTTGATGGCAACAATATTTTTGTTTCTACTGTAACTGCAGTTTGCCTTCCAAAACTTGAAACTCTGAAACTTGATTCAGTTCATTTCAAGTCTGATAAAGCTTTTAGAAAACTTATTTGTGGATGCCCAAATGCTAAGTTATTTGCAACTACTTATGGATAAAGAAAATTATTTTAATGATATAATATCTTGAGACGTCTGAGCTATGTGTTTTGTGCCTGAATGCATCCTGCAAAGTTGAGGCTTCCTCACTTGGAAATTTCAAACTAGAGGGTCATATGCCTAATACTTTTGAGCTAAAATGTTTAAGCTTCCCTGACCGAGGTAGATTTCAGAATTTCTTTGCGTGAACAAGAATTATCTCAAGCCAACATTTGCAATCTGAAAGTTTTTTCGTCCTTTGATTGTATGGAAGCTCTAACTTGTCAGAGGAAGCTATGCGGGTAAGCTACATAATTATGCTTATAAATTAAGTAGTCGAATATTAGAAGTTCTGTTGAAACATATTTCAGGAATTATTTGTCGACAGTAGTTACGCGTTGGTTTTGACTTGATGGAAGAAATTTTACAGCAGAAAATTCAATTTAGAAAAAAAGTTCATTGTAGCTCTGTTGTACAGTGGCGGAAAATCAATCGTGGATGGCGTATTTCTGCTTCGCTAATCGTGGTTTGCTTTCCAGAGACTTGAAATTCCAAGGCTTAAATCAGTTTATTTCCGGGTTTGAAGAAGCCTTTGAAAATCTTATAATTGGTTGCTCAATGCTTATTGACCTTGCTCCATACGGATGCCTCATGACATTATACCTGATTTCCATCCAAGATGATGGTTTTACCTATAGAATATCTTCAACCTCTTTGAGACGCTTTTGAGCTAAATTTAGAGTATATCACCTGATGATGATTTTTTTATATCAAATTGAGTTAGACGCTCTCACACTCTGAGTACCTCACGCTTAGAAGGTTTTATACCTGTGTTTCTTCTTGAGCATAAAAATTTCATTTTCATTTGCAAGACCTCACTTCACTTTTCTGCAAATTTTCTTGAACCTAATTTCCTAAAGAGGACTTTCAGTTGCTTGAACCTCGATTTCCTAGAGAGGCCTTTTGTAATTCACTTGTTGAAGCAGTTAGTGCTTTTAATTATGCAAAAGCTCTAACTTTCTCAACAGATGCTATGCGGGTAACTACTCTATATGGTTTAGGAGCAATAATGAGTTGCGTATTCATTATTATACTTCTACTCTTCTCTTTGTGAGTGTTGTTGCCTTCAATATTGGTTGATTAAGATTTAACATGGCTCATATGTTGTTCCCTTTTCTTTTTTTCTTGTTCTTTTGTCACTTAACATTATTCAAAACAAAATCTAAAGATAATGTTATCTAGTGGAAATACACTATCACTAACATTTGATGTTATCAGGCCCTTAGTTGTACGACAATAAGTTTGTCTACCGAGTTTAAAAGATTGGTGAAATTGAAGACATCGATCGGATGTTGTGATTGTTGGTCATTACGAGATTTCATTCAAAACTCGGACAATCTAGAACTTCTGAAGGATTTTTGTTTGAAAGATAGAGTGCACTTTATGTTTATCAAACATTGACAAGTATAACCAGGATGCATTTTTTTCTGTGATGCCAGCGTCGAAATCGTAATCATGAACATGATGAATCAAACTGGGTTGATGTACAACATCTGAGATGCCTATCTAACCGATTGAAAGCGGTCATACTTAATGGTTATCATGGTTTGGACGATGAGTGTGAGATGATATCTTATATGTAACGGTACGGAAGTGCTCTTGAAATTATGAAGATATCTTGCGGTATAGGTGTCCCTGACAACACAAAGCTTGAGTTGCTTCAAAAGATATCTAGGTTCCCAAGAAAATCCCCGGCTTGTCAAGTTGAATTCTTCTAGTAGAGGTATGTCATGTGACGTGGAGAACATTCTTAACATGTTTGAGTGAAATCCTCAAACAGAATTCAAGTAAATAACATGTTGCATGAATTTTTGAAGCAGAACCTAAGCAAACAATACGCGCGTGAATAACAATTACTATTTTTCTTCCTCTGTTTGATGACAGAGATATGTATAACTATTCTGCTTCTTTTCCCTCCATTTATTTATACCTTTTTTTTATTTTTATTATTGCCAATCTCTATTTCTGCTAGTGTATGTTCTTCATATTCTTTAGTTGCTGAAACACACACAAACACACACACACACACACACACACACTGACACTGACACTGACACATTCACTAAATTTATACTGAATCAGCATGTCTTTATGGAAGTGTGCATATTGTCTTATGCTATATAGTTTCTTCGGGTTGCAGGGAGGGATGCATATGGGAGCAGAATTTCCGAAAGCTTTTGCGTGTGATTAAACATACCACTCATATATGTCTCAACAAAACTGATTTTCCACTCATATGACATTAATATATGTCATATGATTTTAGACATGTAATGTGAAGTCTATGATTTTTGAACAGAGTCTATGATTCTATGAGCATGATTCACTAGTCGGAGGAACTCATACAATATCTGAAAATATACCATAGACTAATATTGATTGATACAAATCAAATACATAATTTTGTAATTATGAATGCAACTTACCTTAGGCGCTTGTATTGACAACATTTTACCATGACATTCTGATTCAGGTAAGATTTGATTTTACATGTGTTTAAAATTAATGAACATTTATCTTTGTAAAGTTAAACTTATATTGAACTTTATGATTGTCGAATCTGACTTTGATGTGTCGAAAATAAATTCACTATGCTGTCGTTAACAACTTATATTAATTTTTCTGTGAAACGAATATTCGACCTCTACAAAATCGAGATCGAGCCTGCATTTAACTTACAATGGTCGAATTTCCGTGTGTTGTACTGAAAATAGATTCTTTACGGTGGCATTAGCGAATCCTCTTACTTCATCTCAGATAAAAAAATAGATATTCGATATCTGCATATAATCAAATGTTGAACCATATTCAACTTTGTAACAATCGAATGTCAATATGATACCCAAAAATAAGTTTGCAAGCATGTCATTACCAATTTCTTTTACTTTACGTGTGATTATGTTTCAACGTTATTTTCGTAAAAAATACATAAACATTGGAATAGTGAAATATTTTCTTTGAGTCAATTCCATCTGCAAAGAAATGATGGATTTTGGGTTATGAATAATGAGGTTTGTCGCTTATCATTAAATTTATATTTTATTGCTTTGATTCTTATTTTTCCCTATTTTTTTCGCTTTAAACCACTCACTTTTTTAAAAAATGTTCTCCAGCGTTTTGTATTTATTTATATTTTATATTTTTATTTCTGAAATGAAATATACACATGCATCCTTTTTCGTCTCAAGTGGGACTCAATGTCTAATCACTGTCGGGTTATGAAATATACCTTGTTGGTTTCTCCAAGTCACAATGCCATACTTTCTCGAGTCGTAGTAGGAACAATAATGTGTGTGCATGTGTTTATTTAATAATAATAATAATAATAATAATAATAATAATATATACCGAGAATTGAAAAACAATTTGAGTTAGTGGATCCGTATGAGTAAATGTGGTGTTAATTAGCGAGATTTTTTTTATAATTTTTTTTTTATATTTGTTCTTTTATTATGACTACTAATATATGTAGAAGGGAAAAAAGAAAAAAGAAAAAAGAAAAAAAGAGAGTAGAAAATAGGTGTGTCGCGAATTCTTTCTGGCATTAGGGCATACAGCCGACATGGGTGGAAAAGCTGTCGGTAATTCATCTGAGAAACAAAAACACAGCAATCATAATATGGTTGATATGATCAGCACTTTACCGGACTCAATTATAGCGGTTATTCTGTCTTTTCTTCACACGGAAGAAGCTGCCGCCACTGCTATTCTTTCAAGAAGATGGAGATCTTTGTGGACGACGGTCCATAACTTTCAATTCTATCGTAATAGTCTATGGCAGGAAAGAGGGAAAAATGATGTGGAATTCGTCCAATTTGTTAACACATGTTTGCTTCTCCATGATGGTGGACAGCTAAATAAATTTAAGTTGAAATGGATTTATTGTTCTACTCCATCCTACGTCGCTCCATGGATCACCACGGCAATTACAAGAAACGTTCCTGAGTTTTCTCTATGTCTTAGGTATATCCAAAAAAGGTTTGAAGTACCTATAAGTGTTTTCAGGTGTTCTTCATTACGATCATTGGAGTTGGAAATTAAACACTCCATTGATGATTCGGTTGTGGGTTGCCTTCTTCCAAGACTTGAAAGTCTAAAACTTTTTTCCGTTAGTTTTCGGTCTGAAGAAGTTTTTGAGAAACTTATTAGCAGATGCCCAGTGCTAAATCATCTGCACCTGAATCTTTTCTGTTCTAGTATGCATAGATTTACGTTTATAATATCTTCAACTTCCTTGAGACGTCTTGAATTAGTTAACATTCCTCATTGCAGCATAAAGTTAGAGGCTTCCTCACTCGAATATCTCAAACTACATGGCCGTATGCCTAAGTTTTTTGTGCTAAAAAGTTTAAACTCTCTGGATGAAGTCGACTTGGGAATTGATTTGACAGAAGACAATTTTTCTGAAGCCGGCATTTACAATTCAGTTGTTGAATTAGTTCATGCTTTTGATTGTACAAAATCTCTAACTTTATCAGCTAGTATTATGCAGGTAAGCTACTCCATGCTTTAATTCTTTTGTTATTTTGTAGAGATACATGATAACTAACTATTTCTTATTCTTAGGCTCTTTCTCGGGCTCTTAGACGTGGCAAAATCAACTTGTCGATTGATTTTAAAAGATTGGTTGAACTGGAGACAAGAAAATATTATTGTGATTACAGCTCAATACTAGAGCTCCTTCAAAGCTCAGATAACTTACAAGTTCTTATGATTTCTCAGGTTAGATAAATGTATTTGGAAAGAGTGGGGGGTACGAGAGGTTGTTGTTTCTGTTAATTAAACAATGATAATTACATATTTGTGGCCGGGTGCGGTTTCATTGAATTAAACATTGATAAGTGTACTTATGAATGTGTTTCCCGTGATGGCAGGAAATACGTCGTTGGCTAGATGAAAGCAATCGTTTAAAGTGGGAAACTCCTGTAAAAGTGCCGAGATGCTTGTCAAACAGTTTGAGGAAAGTTGTGTTAAATGGTCATGAAGTAAAAGTCGAAAATGAGCGTGAGATGATACGCTATATGTTAAAGCATGGAAGTGCTCTTGAAGTTATGCAGATAACCTTTTCTAGAGTCATAAAAGGCCCAATGATTGAGTTGGTTAAAGAAATATGTGAGTACCCAAGAAAGTCTCCTTCTTGTGAAATCGAATTCTTAGTGCAGACATCAAACGGCAAGGTCGAGGTGTGCTATACTGCTTGGCCACTGAAGAAGGTTTCCAATTAAACATATCCTTTGATCTAAACATGAAAGGGTACCTTAATTATATGATAGATATTTATTTACAAGGCTGAAAAATAGCTTGTTTAGGAAGGCTGAAAAATAGCTTGTTTAGGAAGGTTGCATGTAAAACGGTACATGTTTCTGCTGCATTCATTGTGCAATTAATACAGGTGATCGATCGAGCTTTCAAACATTGCTCGATCAAAAGCTTTTTCTCGTGATAAATATGCCGGGTTTCTTTTGATTATCTAGCATTGACGATGTTTGAACTTGCTCATGAACAAGATACTACGTACTCTTGATCTGTTTTTCTTGTATGTCAGACCGAAGATTATTGATTTGTTTAGAAGGGTGTGCTTAATTGAACTCCAGCTAGCTTTCGATCGCCCAGAAATTGAATCCATTACTAATTAAAGATTTGATGGCCATGTTTCTTGTTATATTCGTTCAAAGATACAACACGTACGTGTATATATATGTGTTTAATCAGATCTATGCTGCTGCGTCTGGCATTCGATTCGTAGCCCTCTATGATAATTAAATTTATTTCATCACGTGTGATGTAATGAAAATTTGGTTTATTGTTTGAGATGTAGTCCTTCCAATCTATTGCATTGATATTGTATCCCAATTTTGCTGGCTTTCTTCTCTGGGCATGCATTCCGTCAACGTTCTAGTCTTCGTATTAGGGATAAATACACTTCGGACCCATTTTGTTTGACGAGTTTTCATTTCTATCATTTATATATTTCATTCATCTTGATACTTTTACATTTTCTGTATATATTCACCACGTGTTTGGTGATTATTGGTTAAAACATTCAATGTTGGTTGTTTGACTTATATCATTTTGGGTTATTAGGTGAAGTTTACTATCTGAATCACATTAAGTGCACCATCACCAGAAGAGCTATTCTTAAGCATGGATATTGTATCGCCTCCAAACTCGAAACGATCCGTTTTGAAGTAGTCTATCTGAGTCTTGTAGAACTGCAATAAATCAAATCAGAGTTTATGTAATATCAAACTGATACAAATTAAACCGAAAGTAGGTCAATTGCATGTCATGCATACTACGAACCGAATAATAAGGTGTCGATACAGCAACTTGGGCTGGAATCGGTAACGATGAGTTCCCCGATGAAAGTGCATAAACTGCTGCAAAGATTACTTGGGTTGATCCAGCACCACATACAATGTATTTCCCATCTGCAATTGCGTTTTTGGCTATACCGTGTACCATACAATGATGGCTCTGTTTTGCTTATGATGGGTTTTAATGTGGTTAAACAAACATACCATATATGTCTCAACAAAACTGATTTTCCACTCATATGGGATTAATGTATGTTGCAAATTAAGGTGTTGGAATCTTAGACATAGTTCTGTAGTCCTATGATCATGTGATTTTATGTTTTGATGGATGTAATGCCTAGTTTATTGATTCAGGAATATATCATGAAAAATATATGTTGTTAATGAATCTCTGTTGAATTCATTTCAAACAAGTAAATCTAGACTTGCTAGGCAATGCAAGTCCTTGAGCTGCAGTTATATACTTATATATGTGTGCTAATTCACAAGTTCAAAACTCAAGTATAGAATGTACATGTTTAGAATGTATATTAGTCTCTGAGGCATTAGATCACATGTTTATTCACAATCCTTTTTTTAGTTTGTAAAGATCCCTAATTGTCTACTTCGACCGGTTTTTACATTTATAGAACATACCATTTTATACGGTTTTAAATTTGTTTATAACCTTTGTTTATTTTACTATATTCATAAAATTCAATCTTAGAATAGTAAATCAATGTTATCGAGCTTCAAATGAAAATTATGCCATACTCTTAGTAAATGATTGATCATTATACAAGGAGTAAATAGAACTAGGCAATACTCGCGTGACATAATTAATGATTCTCTATTTTTATGGTTAATAAATTAAATAAGACTATTTGTAGTTATAATAAAATGAATGTATAAAAATGTGTGCACTTTTCACATACACGGCTTTTTGGATGGTATCTATTTTCATTTCCGGATACGAAAGGTTCGGAAATTTTATCTTTATCTGGGCAAAGTATGATTTAGGTGATCAGGAATAAATAGAAATCAGGAAAATACATGGCAATTGTGTAAAATATAAATCGCCACGCTTTTCTGAATTCTTTCTCTTTTAAAAAATCACTATTAGATGACAAGTATGATTTGGTGGTGCAGGCCTCTGCACCACCATAAAACTACTGCAAAGTTTTACTTAGCTACCAATTATCTGGGATTATGTTTCTCTTCCTCTTTCCAAAACGGTGCTTTTCGAATTAGAGAACTTCCCTCCAAAAAAAAAAAAAAAAAAAGAATTAGGGCTTGCCAAAGACAAAATGGGGATGAAAGGGTTGAAAATGCAGCAGCAGAGAAGAGTCCATTTTCCATGGTTTATCTAGTGATTCTTCAGCTAAGTTCTCTCATTTCTCGTTAATCTATCTCTATTTAGCATCCATTTTCGTTTGACACAGCTCAGGTCACTGATTTTCTACTAGATTTTCACTTCCGGCTGCTTCCCCGGACTCCCTCCGCCCCAGCCCTGTTGCTACCTGATAAGCACTAGTTTTGTTTATTCAAATCAGCTAAATCAAGTCTGATTAACCTTCCGATGAAGCGTAGAAAATCGAGAACAAATGTAAATGGTTCTTCCGGAATACCAAAAGCAGGAGTCTTGAATGGGTCGATAGGATCAGCGTTTTACCGGACTCCATTCTCGGTATCATTCTGTCATTTCTTCCCACAAAGAATGCTGTATCCACAGCTGTTCTTTCAAAAGATGGAAGTTGGTGTGGACGACGGTCCATAATCTTGATTTATGTTATGAGGATAGCATGGGAAAACAGGATGAAAGGGATGATATGAGATTTGTAGGATTTGTTAATCGTGTTTTGCTTCTCCATGATGTTGGATGGCTAAATCAGTTCTGTTTGGTCTGGACACCTAGGTGTATTTCATCCCATGCCAGCTCATGGATTAGCACTGCAATTTCCAAAAATGTCCATGAGCTTTTTCTACGTCTTGAGGCTCACACTCTTGTTAAGCCTCACTTTTCTTTTGATAGAGAACTTACACCTCCGGAGCCATTTATAATGCCGATATGCGTTTTCAGCTGTAACACGCTACGATTTTTGGAGTTGAATGGCGGCATTTCAGTTTCCGAATCAATTGTGGTTTGCCTCCCAAAACTTGAAACAATAATGCTTGAATCAGTTTATTTCCAATCTGAGGAAGCTTTTGAAAAGCTTATAAGAGGATGCCCTGTGCTAATTAACCTGCACATTATTATGCCTGATGACATGTTAATTGAGTTTTGCCAAGATGATGATTTTACATATATAATATCTTCAACTTCTTTGAGATGTCTTGAGGTACAGAGTAACTATCCATCCGATGTGCCTTTGTATATCAGCTTGGAGTTAGAGGCCTCCTCACTTCAATACCTCTGGCTGTATGGTGTTATACCAACTTTTCTTGTGAAAAAAAGTCTAAGCTCTTTGGTTGAAGCTAAACTTGAGACTGATTTGCGTGATTTTTATTTCTCTGATGCCGACAAGTGCAATTTAATTGTTGAAGCAGTTCGTGTGTTCGATTGTGCGAAAGCTCTAATTTTATCAGTCCATGTTATTTGGGTAAGCTACTATGTACTTTAGGAGCATTAATGAGTTGTGAATGGAACTTGATAATTAGCTCATATGTTTTTTTTTAAATCTTTTTTTAATCTTTTGCCGTTCGACATTATACAAAATCTAAAGATTACATTGTATTGTGGAAATATATGAGCACTAACATTTGATATTGTCAGGCTCTTAGTTGTGCCACTATCAACTTGTCGACTGAGTTTAAGAGATTGGTGAAATTGGAGGCAAAGGCTTATTGTTGTGCTTGTAGGTCATTACGAGATTTCATTCAATGCTCAGACAATTTAGAAGTCCTTACAGTGAAGCAGGTTAGATAACGGTGTGTGTGTGTGTAAGATGGAGTAACCTGCCTATTAAAATTAAACATTGACAAGTTTACATGTGATGCATGTTGTGTGATGCCAGATTGATTGTTATGAAGAAATCGAATATGATCACATGAACTGGACAGCTCCTGTGCAAGTTCCAAGATGCTTGTCAAATAGCTTGAAGAAAGTTGTAATTGATGGTTATTTTGGTTTGGAGGATGAGCGTGAAATGATATGTTATATGTTAAAGCATGGAAGTGCTCTTGAAGTTATGGAGATATCTGGTCCTAGAGAGAACGACGACACAAAGTTAGAGTTGGTTCAAGAGTTATGTGAATTCTCAAAAAAGTTATCAAGCAAGTTTCCAGCTTGCGAAGTCAAATTCGACAGGGAGACATCAAAGTGCAACATCAAGGTGCTGCAACCAAATTCGACTGTAAGCCTCTTGAACTATAGCGAGTCTCAAAGTTCGGATTTGAGGGTGGATGCGTTAGGTTAATAATGAATGTAAAACTATATCAATATGATCAAAACTGTCAAATTGTTCTTTTACTATGGTTCCATATGTATTGTCTCAGAACAAAGTCTCTGGTAATGAAGGATTGCTGCATCTGCAGATTAAACATAAAGTTGGAGTTATTGCACGTGTATGATGTATCCTCCTCTAAAGATGAAATGTTGATTGCTATTAATTAGGAAAAGGATTTGGTTACAGTGTAAAGCTGGGTTTTAGCTAGGAAGAAACTGAATAACAGGGTTGTGTGTGTTGGGGTGGGGGTGGGGGTGGGGGTGGGGGTGGGGGGTTACATTCAAGTTTCTTGCTTTAGAACAAAGATATCCTTTTTGAGTGATGAGTTGTTTGATTATTTGTCTGTTCTGCTATATATATTCTTATGTAAAAAGTTTTTTCTTTTTCAAGTATTCAGGAGTACTGTAGTGAGAACTTTGGATAGTTTTAATTGATTTAATTTATTTATTCAAAACAAAATTACTGCTCTCTAATGAAGTGACTAATCCGGGCAAAATTAAAGTACTATGTAAGGATATTTCACGTATGATCTTCTTAATTAGGACCTTTGTGGGAAATGATTTGTCCATTACACGTATCCATCACTCCAACTTTCACTATACATTTTCTCACCATTGATCAAATCGTAAGACGATTGATACGAGTCCCATCATGATCAATGCTGATAAAAAAAAAAAAAGGGTGAAGTGGGAGATGTATAGCATTTTTTTCAAAGCCTGGCTATGAATCTCATTTTTCTCTCCATTCGAAGAGCATTTACGATTCTCTTTTTTTTTTTTTTTTGGTTGTTGTTGTTGTTGGATAGTATAGGTTTCAGTACTTAACTCAACTAGTGCAAGCGGAAGATTTGGGGTTAATATATATGGATGATAATGCATGCAGTCAGCAATACTCCCAAGAGGCAAAGAAACAACCATCTTGATCTGGTTGATAGGATTAGCACTCTACCGGACTTCATTTTGGGTGATATTCTGTCTTTTCTTCCCACAAAGGATACCGTAGCTAGCTCCGTTCTTTCTAGATGGTGGAAATTTGTTTGGATGACAATCGATCCATAATCTTGATATTCGTTACGATCCTGACTTTGAAGAGCCCGCCCGCGGTATGATATGAAATTTATTAAGTTTGTCAACCGTGTTTTGTATATTCATCATGCCGAATTTCGTTTGTATTAATCCTCGGTCTATTCCCATGCTAGTTCATGGATCAACACTGTGGTAAAAAAAAATATATATATATCCATGAGCTTTATTTGATTCTTCATATTCGTAATGAGAAGTTTGAAGTGCCTAGTAGTGTATTCAATTGTGCCTCACTACAATGTTTGGAGTTGAATAGTCGTAGTCCTTCTGTTTCTGCATCAATTGCAGTTTGCCTTCCGAGACTAAAATCTCTGGAACTAATTGCAGTTCAGTTCTGGTGTGAAAAAGTTTTTAAAAAACTAATAAGTGGATGCCCCCCGATGCTTAATTATTTACACTTAAATATGTACTATGGTGATTTTATGTATACAATATCTTCAACTTCCTTGAGACGTCTTCTCCTATTTTGCGAATAGGATTGCGGCCTGAAATTAGATGCTTCCTCGCTTGAGTATCTCAGGCTGGTAAGTTATGTACCTAAGATTTTTGTGTTTAAAAATCTAAGCTCTCATGTTGAAGTTGACTTGACTTCTATATATATTTATTGGAGTCCATATGACTTCTATGCCGAAGTTCCAAGGTGCTTGTTAAAGCTTTTGAAGAAAATTGTAATTAATGGTTATCATGGTATTGTTGAAGATGAGCATGGAATGATACGGTATATGTTAACACATGGAAGTGTTCTTGAAGTTATGCGGATAGGTGAGTACCCACAAGAAAGTCTCCTTTTTGTCTAGTCAAATTCTTTGTGTCGACGTCAAACAACACTGTCGAGGTGCGCTTTACCGCTCGGCCATTGACATGCTTGAAGAAATTTCCAAGCTTTTCCTTTGATCTAGGCATAAAATGACAAGGCTAGCGGAAAATAGCTTGTCTATGCTAGCCTCGAATTGTTTTTTAGTGTGTTTTAAAAGGAATATATTGATGATTATTGGTTTGTTTGGAAGTGTTTTTGAACTATTGATTACCTGAACAGGAAACTTTGTAAATATTTTTTTTTAAAAATATGCGGCATTAAATAATGTATTTTGCAAAGATGTTTGGGTGATAAGTAAACTTGCAGACACGTTGAAGGTGTTGTATATTTGAAGAAAACGTCATATTTTGATGAAAAATGTTGATTAAGAAACCGAGAATTGGCATCAAATCTTCCCTTGTTTTGAATTGAGGGAAGCTTCCTTAATTACAGCACAAAAACTTAAAGTCAAGCTGATAAGTTGCAATCTCATACAACCGAAGGCTAACAATAACTAACGACTCTAATGATTTTCTTGACAAAGGTTGTTCGATCTATTTATGTCTAAGAGAAGAAAGAAACCATCTTCAATCCTTGTGGAACCGGTATCAGCTGCTTTTGTACTCAAGCTTGCTCCCTTGGCTTAGTTTGAAGCTTGGACATATTTAGTAAGCTTATTACTGATCATGATCAAGATGAACGGACCGACTAAAGCTTTGTGTTCATCGTCTTGCGTTCTAGCGTTTCTTATTAATCAGGATGAACGGACTGACTAAAGCTTTGTGTTAATCGTCTTGCGTTCTAGCGTTTCCATAAGAAGTTAGGCTAGAATATTAATCAGGTTTTTACACTATAATTTGAAACAAAATTCATGTTGTATTGAAGTGACTAATCCAAGCAACATATGATGAACTCTATTTTGTTGACGGTATATCATCTTTATCTCTTTTTTTGAACTTCATTTTTATCTTCAACTTTATCTTCTATTATAAACGAGTAATAAGACACTTCATCCGATCTTCTTAATGAATAGTATATTTTGCAGTTTTAAATATATGTTTTTATAGTTTATAAAATTTATCATCCAAGATGAAATATATCAGTTTTCCACAAAATCTTGCTAAATGCATAGATGTATAATAAATTTTACATAATCTTATTTTAGTATCTGCTGCAGTGTTAAGTAAAATTTACAGAATCTGATATATGCTGCAGTGTTAGTTTTTTTTTTTTTATTGTGGGTGCAGTGTTAGTTTTTCTATTGAAATATCTACGATAAAGTTTTTAAATTATTTACGGTATCTACCGTTCTAGGAAAGATGTTCTCCGGTTCGTGCGAACATGAATTAAGATGCGTATAATTGTGAGTTTTTACGGTAGAGGTTGATCATTTTAAACTTTTGTGTTTTACGATAAGAAAAAACAATTTCACCTTTCACCATTTCTTATCACCATAAAACATAAAAAAAATAAAAAATAAAAATAAAAAAATATATAAAAAATTTAAAAAATAAGGAAAAGGAAAGGATGTGAACAGACGCTCAGCACACGGGTATGGTAATTTCATCAGTTTCATCAGTGGACTAGATTAGGGCTGCAATGGATGGAAATCACAGAGCAAATTCAATTTCTGTATGCAGCATCAATCATTAGGTATTATCTTTCTATTACTTGGCCCTTGATTTTCATTTGCAAGAGCTAGTAGGTTCAGTCGCCCCTCTTTGCCCCTGTTTTTTCTGTGCTTGATAAACGCTAGTATAAGCTATTCAAATTAGCTGAATCGGATAGGATTATTTACCGGTAGCTAACTGATGGAGGGGAAAAAATTCAGAATAGACAACACCACTGATTTGATTATTGATAGGATCAGCAATCTACCGGACTCTATTTTGGGCCACATTCTATCTTTTCTTCCCACAAAGGAAGCGGTAGGCGGTAGCTACCTCCATTCTCTCTAAAAGATGGAAATTTGCTTGGGTGACAGTTCATAATCTTGATTTCTGTTATGTTGATACTTTTGGAAGGACGCGCCGAAGATGAAAATATGAAATTCGTCCAATTTGTTGACAGAGTTTTGCTTCTCCATGATGGTGGATCGCTTAACAAGTTTAGTTTGTACTGGCATGTCTGCACTATTTCATCCCATGTCACTTCGTGGATCAATATTGCGATCACAAGAAATGTACATGAGCTTTATCTGTCTCTTGGTGATGGTGAAGTATTTGATATACCTATAAGTGGTTTCAATTGTGACTCGCTACGATCCTTGGAGTTTAATGAGATCAGTTTTGATTGTGACGCAACTGCCGTTTGCCTTCCAAGACTTGAAAGTTTGAAACTTGATCATGTTTTTCTTGTTTGAAATTATAAAATTGAAATTAATAGCATATCGTGCAACTTACTTTAGGTCGTTGGTATTAACATCATAGTCAAGTTAATGTGACAATATACTTTGGGTAAGATTTGATTTTACGTAGGTCGAAAATTGATATTTGACCTCTGTAAAATCGAGCATATATTCAACTTTGCAATGTTCAAATGTCACTTTGATACCCCGAAAATGGATTCTCCGTTGTGTCATATACAACTTCTATTACTTTATTTGTGATCGAAAATGGATATTCGACGTCTGCAAATCGAGCGTATAATCAATTTACAACGGTCGAATGTTCGTCTGGTGCACTGAAAATAGTTCGTTACGGAGCCATTAACAAATCCTCTTACTTTATCTGTGATTGAAAATGGACATTCTAACCTCTGGAAAAACCAAATGTTAACTATTTTCAACTTTATAATGGTCGAATGTCAATGATGTCCCGAAAATACATTCGCCGTCGCGTTATAAAAGCTTTTTTTTTTTTTTGAGAAAAAAAATCCTTTTATTTTATCAGTATGATTATTTATTTATTTAAATTTTTTTCTTTTGAGAAGGATGATTATGTTTCTCTTTCTCTTTCGCTCTTTCTAACACAACGAGGATCCTTCAGAATTAGGGGCTGAAAGGGATGAAAAAGCTGCAGAGCAGAGTCCATTTTCCATGGTTTATCCACTAAGTGTTCAGCTAAGGTCTCTTATTCCTCGTTATTTAGCATCCATTTTCGTTTGTAAAGAGCTCGGGTCACTGATTTTCTACTAGATTTTCACTTCCGTCTGCTTCCCGGACTCCCTCCGCCCCGACTCTGTTGGTACCTGATAAGCACTAGTTTAGTTTATTAAAATCAGCTATCAAATTTAATTAACCTTCAGATGAAGGGTAGAAATTCGAGAACAACTGTAAATGGTTCTTCCGGAAGACCAAAAAGCAAGAATCTTGAATCGGTCGATAGGATCAGCGTCTTACTGGACTGCATTCTCGGTATCATTCTATCTTTTCTTCCCACACAGAATGCTGTATCCACAGCCGTTCTTTCAAAAAGATGGAAGTTGGTGTGGACAACAGTCCATAATCTTGATTTATGTTATGAGGATAACTTGGGAAAACAGGTTAAAAGGGATGATATGAGATTCGTAAGATTTGTTAATCGTGTTTTGCTTCTCCATGATGTTGGGTGGCTAAATAAGTTCCGTTTGGTCTGTACACCTAGGTGTATTTCATCCACCACTGCAATTACAAGAAATGTTCGTGAGTTTTTTCTGGGTCTTGAGACTGAAACTTTTAGGGATGGATGAGGTCATTCTCCGGAAACATTTGTAATGCCGATATGTGTTTTCAGCTGTTACACTCTACGATTTTTGGAGTTGGATGGTGGCATTTCTGTTTCTGAATCAATCGTGGTTTGCCTTCCGAGACTTGAAACTCTAAGGCTTAAATCAGTTTATTTCTGGTCTGAGGAAGCTTTTGTAAATCTTATAAGTTGTTGCCCGATGCTGATTGACCTGATCATACTGATGCCCTATCAAAATTTAGACGATTTTATCCAAGATGATGATTTTACCTATAGAATATCTTCAACCTCTTTAAGACGTTTTGAGCTAAATTTCGAGTATTTCAATGATGAAGATTTTTATATCAACCTTGAGTTAGAGGCTTCCTCACTTGAGTACCTCATGCTTGTTGGTTTTATACCTGCTTTTCTTGTGCAAAAAAGTTTAAGCTCTTTGGTTGAAGCTAAACGCCGAATTGATTTGGCTTATTGTAATTTCTCTGACACCGACATGTGCAATTCAATTGTTGAAGCAGTTCGTGTGATTGATTGTGCAAAAACTTTAATCTTATCGGCCGGCGTTATCTGGGTAAGCTATAATGTGGTTTTAGAGCATTAATGTGTTAATCCAAATATTAGACTTGTAATATTGTGTCTATGAATGTTGCTGCCTACGCGGGATAAGGAGGCACTTGGCAATTGTTCTTCCTTTGTTTTTGAAGATAACATTATACTGCGGAGATTGCACGGACACTAACATTTGATATTGTCAGTCTTTTAGTTGTGCCACAATCAGCTTGTCGACTGAATTTAAGAGATTGGTGAAATTGGAGATAACAACTTTTTGTTGTGCTTGTAGCTCATTACAAGATTTCATTCGATGCTCGGACAATTTAGAAGTCCTTACAATGTATCAGGTTGGAAAAGGACGTGTATGCGTAAGAGAGAACATTTTCTATTAATTATGAAAACTTTGACAAGTATGAATGTGGATGCATTTTCTCTAATGACAGGACCCCACAAGTCTATGGGAAAACGATCATGATCACAGTAACTGGACACCTCTCGTACACGTTCCCAGATGCTTGTCCAACAACTTGAAGAAGGTTGTACTATATGATTACTATGGTAGAGAGGATGAACGTGAAATGATATGTTATATGTTGAAGCATGGAAGTGCTCTTGAAGTTATGAAGATATCTTGTCATAGACAATACAACGTCGGTAAGTTGATGGTTGGTTCAAGAGATATGTGAATTCTCAAGCAAGTTTTCGGCTTGTGAAGTCAAATTCATTGGCAGGGCATCAAAGTGCAACGTCAAGCTGTTGTAACAGCCACAGCTAGCTTAATCAAATTTTACATACTGGAGTCTCTTGAACTACAACGGAACGGAACTTCATTGTTGTTTTGATTCTAAAGGAAAGCAGTAGGTCCTTTAGAATTGTAGGATGTAATATCGCCGGATGGATCTAAGATCCACCCGATTATGCAGCGGAAGATATCAGATCTAGATCTAAACAAACAAAATACATGAATAATAAATCTAACTCTCTGAGGGGTTAGATTACCAACCTTTTTATGGTGCAAAACGCCAAGAACAAGGTCAATCCAAACCGAGCTAGTTGGGAGCCTAGTTGAGAAGCCAAAGTCTTCCAACGTGTGTCTCCAAGCACCACCAGGTGGATGGTGTTGCAAGCCGCGGACCTCCTCGATATTCTACCTTAGAAAACCCGAAGTTTTCTAAAACTCGAACAAAGTACTTAAGGCCGAAAATTCTAAGCCTTAATACTTCCTCAAAACCGAAAATTATGTCATCATAAAGGCTTGGAGAACTACATTTATATAAGAGAGTAATCTCGTCTCCAAGATTTAATAATTAAAAGATAATAATTAAAATAATCCTTAATTTAAATATAATAATTATCCCAAACAAATTAGGATAAATAATATTATTATATAATATTCCATGATTTATCACTTAACAAATAAATGATTAAATCATACATTAAATAATTATCCAAGAAAACTAATTTCCCAATAATTAAATAATACCACTAAAATGCGGCACCTAAACCCTATCATACAGGGGCCACACGCATTTTGACATATTAGTAAATTCACGTAAAAATGTATTTTTCATGTATTTAATTATTTAGTCAACTAAATAATTAATCCACATATCAATTAAATTAAGCAATCCAACTATTTAATTATAAATGATGTGAAACGACGAGAAAACGTATATCTTATATTAGGAAGCGCGTCGCGTCGGGCCATGGACACATATTCAATAGCTTTACAATAAATTAAATAAAATTATTAAATCGACCGAATAAATAATATTCAATCTATTAATTCCGGGATTACACCACCATAAACTCAAATCGAACTCTGCGAATATAGATATAAACTTACATTCAACCATGAGTCATAAGGTGTCCACTGATATAATCATTACATACGGATAAATCCTCCATAGATCGCTTTCTACTGAATTGGGATATTTCCGTAAACCCTACTCAAAACATTTTATCCTTTTTACCATTAACCCCCTAGTGATCAATTAGTTCATAACTAATATAATATGAACTGGCGCCATCGATCAGTTTCTAAGATTAACAAATAAGGGAACTGCCTGTCTACTTTCCGAGGAATGAGTGGATTCCATATACGTGATATAGCACGGACTACTTACTCATCCTAAAATAGAGCCAACGAGAAGTATTGGACCACATTCACGAAGTGATCCTTACTAACGCATCAAACCCTACCCTAGTCTAGCGGTAAATGCAGCGATCACCTCGAGATTGAGATTAATCCATATATGATCATCTTGTGATTCGATAAGACTTCTCGATCACGGAATTATATCGAGAACTCAAATCAAATCGGTCCAAATTTCTATATGATTATCATCATATATAAATGTCCCACTAGGTACCATTACCAAGCAGTCCGGATAAGATCATGTCACACCTAAAGTGTTAGGCGCATTATTAGCAAATTAATCTTGAGACCCGTGCTCAGTTAATAAACGCTACGGAGTAAGTTAATTTTAAGTACATCTCACTAACTCAATCCTCTTGTGTATAACCATACACTGAGTTATGTGATTACATAAACGAGGTACTTAGGATTTTCAGTAGTGTCTTAATTATAAGCATACATGCATATAATTAGATGAATTATTAATTCTGTCATAAAAACAATTAAATAATTGTCTTTCGAGCACATGAAAGGTTTGGATTTGGCGACTTTCTGACATTCTTGAAGAAATTCAAGCAGTTAAACAAAGAGTCTTTAAGTAACACATGTGGTGCAAATCAAATTTATAAAGACTACAATGAGTCTGAGGTTTTGTTAAAGCTTTCCAATCCAATACTGAGAATAAAAGTTTTCAACCTATACTGGTGTCTAACTTCAACATGTAAAGTTTTCTCATGTAAAAATGGAATGGCAGAAATTGGAAAATCAGGTCGTGTCAGACCTGACACTTGAAAATCAGGTTGTGCCTTTTCCGACATGAAAAATATGGTAAGCGTAGAGATCCTTACGTTCGAGGCGTAGATATATCTACGTTCGGGCGTAAGAAATATAACTAACATTAAACGTTGCGGTTGATCTTTCCTACGTTTAAACGTAGGTTTCTACGCTTAAGCGCAGGGGTTTCCACGTTTAAGCGTAAAACTATACGTTTTAACGTAGAGAAATTCAAAGGCGATATTTTGCAAATTAGCTACGTCTAAACGTAATACAATCTACGTTTAAACGTAGGTTTTGTTACGTTTAAACGTAGCTTTTCTACGTTTGACAGTGGTAGATGGGTATTAATGTTGTTGTAAGGTGCTTGTTGAATATACACCACATTAACGAGATTTTTCTCATTCCTTCAAAGGCTTTGAATCTAATATCAATTTTGTGCTCACTTCTTCATCTTTCAAGTCCATTTCTTCATCATTCAAGTGCTAAAATGGGTAAGTTATTGCTATCTTATTTATCTTAATTCAAGTGCTCAATGTGTGTATGTTATTTATATTTGTAGTAATCATACGTCTAAAACCGAAACGTGTGTTTTAAGTAGGTTGTTTATGTAATGTTCATACTTCTAAGTAGTGTATTTAATTATTTTCTTAGGGTTCAATTACTAGGTTTTAGTGTAATTAATGATATTTATTTAACCGAAATTTGTGTTTTGAGTAGTGATTATGTTATTTATATTGTAGAAATGATATGTATTTATCTCTAAATGTGTGTTTTAAGTAGGTTGTTTATGTAATTTTATACATCTAAGAACGATAGTGTTATAATTTTGATTTGATAATGTAGTGTAATTTATGAAAATGTAATAAATACATATCATGTTTACCATTTTTGGAAACAATCTTTTAAGTTGATAATGATTTAGTTGATACTGACTTGAATCATTTTTTTGTTTTAAACAGATAATCGCAACACTATGATTGTTGTCTCGTTCAACGGAGAATTTACGTATGATCCTATCTATAACCGGTGGAATTATGTAAATGGATCGATGTTCTCATTATTTGTCCCAAAGAAAATAGGATTGAATGCGTTATTGGATAAAGTGTATTTGAGGCTTGGTATTGATCGGTCTGATTCAAAGCTCAACCTAAAAGCTTTGTTTACTTACGGTAGTGTGGGAAATATACCACCTGATGATATCTTAGGCAGCGAGACCTTAAATGGTTACATCGAAGCGGCCTATGAGCGATAAGAATGTAATTTTTGTGTGAATGCGACACCATGGAGGCAAACAATGAACCGATAAATGAGGAGGATGATGGCATTGATTTAAATGAGGAGGATGATGGCATTGATTTAAATGAAGATTGCAATGCCCGGATGATAACAATACTCGGATTACGATGATTGGAAATTTCCTTCTCGGTACAAGAACTTGCTCTTGATCCAGATTTTAATCCGTTCGAGCAACAATATGGATGTAGTGGGTATGAAAACAATGTTGCTACACAAAGGCTTGGTGAAGCTTGGACCAACCGTTTGGTATCAACCAGTAAGACCAAGTCATAATCATCAAATCATCCTTCAAGTAGTCGTAATATTATCATAAACGACCAACCACACCATTCGTTTCAGTATCCTCCTAACCAACCTTCAAGTAGTCGTGTTCCACCCATCCAACAGCCATATAATATGTTTGGTGGATCAGTAACTAGTTTTTTGGCTTCTCCGTTTGCACCTCATATACAAACCGATCAAACCGGCAGAGATGACAACAATAATCAGGGTGCACATGCTAGTAGGGCAAGCGTACGAGAAGATTATTCATGGAGGATTCCCACATTTGAAGATGATGATTTACCGAGGTGTTTATCCACCGGTACGTTACATATGAATGACGTGAACGAATTGTTCATTGGGAAGAAATACGATTCAAAAGAAGATTTTAATTTGAAAATAAAATCGTATGCGGTTCTGCGAACAATTTTCGGATGAGATTGGGTACGCCGGACACACGTTGCTTGTATTACAAATGTCTTAACGATACATGCAAATGGCATGTAAGGCGAAACGGGTGAAGGTGAATACGGATGTCACACGTACATTTGAGATCACAACGTTGAATGATGTCCATACTTGTGCCTCTCGAGAATCACGGATAATGACAATCGACAAGCAACACCTATTGTTATTGCGAGTCCGCTAAGTCGAAAATGGAAGAACTCGGCAATGAGTATAAGCCCGACAAATTATGGAGGACATGCTCACAACTTACGATTGTACAATTGACTTATGACCAGGCATACCGAGCTCACGAGATGATGAGAATGATGGTGAGAGGTTCACCGACGGTGTTACAACGCGATACCCTCGTACTTGTGGATGGTGCGTAAGGCCAATGAAGGGACCTATATTGACTTTCGACTTGATAATCTGGGAAGGTTCGGCGGTTGTTTCATGTCTTTGGGAGCAAGCCGTCGTGGGTTCAAGTATTGTCGACCTATTTTGTGTGTGGACGCAACTCATCCGAAAACCCGTTTCTCCGGACAACTATTTATTCTTTATTCTTTGTAGATGCCGGTGACCACCTATTCCTGTAGCCCTTCGGTATTCTTTGAAAAAGAATGCAACGATTCATGGGGGTATTTCATGAGACATTTGAGGGTGGCCATTGGAGGTATCCATGATGAAAACTTGAGCTTTATTTCTGACAGACACCAGGCTATTAGAAATGCGGTTGGTCAGGTATTTCCGATGCATATCATGGTGTTTGCTATCATCATTTAAAAGGCAATCTGACCAAAAAATGGAAAGATCACGGTTTTTGTGAAGATACATTCTATCAAACAGCCTATGCATTCTCGGAGGCCGAATTTCTCCAAAGTTAGCCCTGATTAAGGCACAATGTCTTGGCGCATATAAACAACTTGAAGAAATAGGTGTTGAGCGGTGGCGCGTGCCAAATTTCTTGAGAAAGATACGCCTTAATGACAAGCAATTCTGCTTGAAAGTTTCAAGCGTGCGATTAGAGGAGCTCGTCGTTGGCACATTCACAGCCTCTTGGAATTCATTAGAGCTACACCTGCAGAGATGGTATAATGATAGACGCGGAAGGCGCTTGATTGTGCGACTATGTTAGCACGGAGATCGATGAAATAGTGGCTTGAATATTCTTCGCTAGAAGGAAGTTCGAGGGTTAAGCTGTTAACCCGATGAATTTGAGATTCATGGAAATAACTTGCTTCATGGGGTGGTAAATCTACGAGAGAGGAAGTGTTATTGTGGTTATTTCGGAAAATGGAAATACCGTACGCATGCTTATAGCGACGCGGCACATCCGCAGAATTAGTCCACCCGAACTCTGTTCACCGTATTATAGGTTTGAATGTTTCAAAGAGATTTACATGGCTAGCATATATCCAATTCTAACGAGAGAGGATTGGATGTTCCAGTCGGTAAGAAACATGAAAGTCGGAGTGCCTAATATGAGATATGCGCTTTGATGCCAAAGAGCACCAAGAAGAGGTAGAATTAATACCACTAGAATCCTTCCGAATGGGAATGTCCAGGCCATCAGAATGTGTGTAGCAACTGTAAACATCCAGGACATAACAGAGCTAGTTGCACGCAATACCGGTAGGATTGTTATTAGAATGGATTGTTATTGATTTTTGTTATGGTGGTATTAGAATGGATTGTTATTGATTGTTATTGATTTTTGTTATGTAGTATTTTATTAATGGATTGTAGTAATGATTGTATTCGGTTATTAATCGGTATCAAGTTTGTCTTGCATTACACTACCTCTGTAAAACTAACAGTAATTATTACGGGGTTTACACACAAGAAAAAAGAGTAATGATACATTGAGATAACAATAAGATGACGCTTAAATAAACTAAGGGTGATCAATAAATAGGATAGGATGACGCCTAAATAAATGATCTTCAATATTTAGTAATCACCACATTAAACACGACGTGATTTTCTATAGGTTGATCAATGACTTCAAAGCTGCATTCATCTCCCGCATTTAGGTCATTGTCCGTAATGAAATCATACAACCCGCTTAAACGAACTTTTTCATTTACCATATAGACAATTCTAGCAGGCCATGATTCCCTGTGGCAATTCGCAGATTCCATGGTCTTGTTTACGCAACATGTCGTTTGTTCTATAAATGCCTTTGGAATACTCTACAAATCACAAACAAATTTAAATCTTTTGTTTCAAAATGGGAAAATAATATCAAACAAGAAAATAACTAAAAATATATTAAATATCTCACCACATAATAACAACCATGTGAAAATACCCAGTTTGGCAGCGTCGTCTGAAAATGGGGATTTCGATTACTCACACTGCACTGCACTGCATCATCAACTGCATCATCATCTGCATCATCGGTCTCAGAAAAAGTCTTCTGACAAGAAGTGTGATCATAAACAAGAGTGTCGAAAGTGAAATCCCCCCTGTGTTCAAACACTATAAACTCCCTCTCATTCAAGTAATGAGCCGCCACATACTCCTCCCAACCTTCCCCAAAGAAACGAAGAATGCCATTGTCTGTGGCTCCAACTACCACTTCCCATGTCCCTAATCGGCTTTTGAGAACGGCCCTATCTAGGTTCCTCAGCGTGTCGTTCAACCTATTAACGTATTGTTGAGAGGATTTTTTGCATCATTTAAACAAAAGAAAATTTATAAACCCTAACTTAGATGCAAAACTAACTCCTAACCGGCCAAACACCGGGTAGTTGATAGTATAAGCGAGATAAGTAAGGGGGTCGATCCACGAGGGAATTGGGATGTTGAATCTAATTTCATTAATCTTTCCAATTGTTACTACTAGTTATTACTAAATCTAAACTAAAGCGGAAAATAAAGCTGGATGAGAGGATTTTTAGTCCAAAGCCAGGAAGGATAAAAGCGATAAAAACGCGAAATAAAACTACTAACTATGAAATAAATAAACGAAGATGATCATGGTGGATAAACAGTTGAACAAACAAAATCATCCTATCCAACAAATCCCTCTATCTCCTCTCTAAGATTATCTCATGATGATTGACTAAAGATGTGGTTCACCTCACAAAGGTATGAATCCTACTTTCGTAGTAATTCGCCCATCAATCTCATCATCTTTCGATCTATAGAGATTAACGCATACAAAACGAGGTGTAAGATCTTTCAATCTAATAACCTAGATAATCAACCTATCAACTTTCGTTATGTCAAGGTTTAAAATCACATCTTTTCTATGGTGATCTACGGTTTAACATGACTCTCATCAAATTAAACATCAACAAGCAACGATCTTTCGATATGCATTGCAATGACAAATAAACATAGAAAAGATACACCTTTAGATAAAGATCATACAAACAAACTTAGATTAAAGAATAGAAAAACTCGATGAAAAGGGTTCAAAAGCTTGAACATGCTCACCCCAAAAATCAGCAAAGCAAAGAAACAAAAGAGAAGAAATTAAAGCACCTAATCTAACCCGGATCACCCGAGCACAAGGCTCGGGTGACCGGCCTTGAAAGCTCCCAGAAAAGACTGCGGCTGCTCTGAGTGTTTTCTGATGTAAAATGTCGAATAATTGAAAATCCCTCTGAGGTTTGGGATCTGCTAGTATTTATAGGAAATCAGTGGCAGAGATCTTGAACGCCAGTTTCAGAGTTTGAACTCCAGTTCAGGCATGTAGAACGCCAGTTCTGGCTGTGGAACGCCAGTTCCAGCTCTCTTCTGAGCTCTCAGTATTGATTTCCAAGCCTTGAACGCCAGTTTCAAATGTTGAACGCTAGTTCAAACTCCAGAACGCCAGTTTGAGCTTTTGAACTCCAGTTCCGCCTGTGCTGAGCTAATCCGATGATTCTTTGTCCTTATCTCTTAACACCCCATCCTTATCCATTGTAACAAACCTTATCTCTTGGATATTCTAGATGATTCATGACTTGTCCTCCTTGATTTTATCCTTTTGCCACTTGTCACATCCAAACTTGAACACTTGTAGGCTCCTAAATAATGATCAAATGATACCAAAATGTAATATAATTCCAAAATGATATAAAATCATCATTTATGCACATAATTCGCTACGTTTTGGAATTAACCCATTAAAAATATCATTTACTCAATATTTCAATATAAGGCTTGATTTCTATGAAAATCATAAGAATATGGGGAAAATTGATATAAAATATATCGTTAAAAATCGTATAATTTGACCCTGAACACGTATGCTGGAGGTAGTGTCTATGAAAAAAGAAACATTTCACGTTTGTTTGATCATAATAATACAAGTGATATAAAAGTAAATAAATTAATAATGACATACCAAACTTGTTGCGAAACCGCCATCAAGAACTTTAAAGAAACGATCATTATCCATTTGAAAGAGTTTGAAGGTGAAGAAGTGTAAATTGAAAGGTGAAGAAGTGTAAATTGAAAGGTGAAGAAGTGGTTCTCTTTACACTACTTAAAAGAGTTTGAAGAAATCATTTAAAGGGCTCGTACTTGTACAACAACAATAATTGCATGTACCACACTAGTACTTGCATTCCCTACGTTGAACGTAGGGAATGTTGCATTCCCTACGTTTGGACGTAGAGAATGTTGCAGCCATACATTTATATTTAAAGAACGATCATTATCCATTTTAAGTTGAGTTGTTTTTTAAACAAATTGAATACTCATCAAAACAACATCACCAAAAATATAAATGGCTACCAACATACAACAAAATACCAAAAATATAACATACACCAAAAATTCCAAAATTAACATACACCAAAACAATGTTTCTACAAATTAGTTTACAACTGTACTATTTGATTAAAAAGTTGGACAGAAACTTTTTTCCGGAACAACGGCATGTTCTTATGATGGAGGAGCGAAAAATCTTCCTTGTGCAACAAATGCTCAATGAATTTTACCGTGTATAACCCACAATCACCCCTGTATAAAATGGATAGTGTCAGAATAGTGTAGATTGTATAATGTGATAAATAGTTAGAAGTTTATAACACTTACGGAATTGGCATTTGTGGTACGTCTTCTACTATTTTCACTTCCAAAGGAGGCTTCGCCGGATCAACCATTTTTGGGAGTTGACATAATCGTGCATCGGTCTCGAACACTTTCTAAACGAAACTCCCAACCTATTGATGTCGGCTTCACATCAGGCTTGTACTTTTGCCCCGACAGGACAATCAAACAACATAACCTTCCATTGGGAATAGACACTTGCACGGCTGCCCAAAGAGATGTACTAATGGCCCAGGGAGTGTATATCACAGTGTTTTCATCCCACTTCTGAAGGTACTTAGTCACAAACACTGGAATTTCAGTATTTGTGAGTGCATCAACTGATCCGCAATAATAAGCAAAATCTGAGTATGCAATGGCTGAATGTGGTGTGAAGCATGCTGGATATGATTCCATTTGGCGCTCTACCAAGTCCATATACGCATCCACATGCTGTACGTATTCAAAATTGAAGTTAGAGATAATGAAATAAGAAATATGCAATTGAAGTCAAAAGAATATACCGTAGCCTCCAACTCCATAAGTGGACTGCGGAGACGTGTCCACCAAGCCTTGGGAAGCGGTAGAGTCAGGCGAAAACCAGCTGACCACCCGACGGGAATTTCAATTGGTGGCGGATTTTCTTGATTGAACCATTTGATGAACTTGTTTTCAAACTCGTCCGAAAACTTTTTCGCGTGTCCACCTCACAGCGTATCTCCGGGAAAATCGACTATGTGCGACCCATCGCTTAAATAACGTGGGCGGGTCACGATCGACGTGTCCTCAATCTTCTATCGAAGCATCATCCGCTGCTTTACCCAATTGTTTCTCACTTGGACCCCAAATACACAAAATTCAATAAATGATCAACTTATATAATTTTTCACATTATAATTTAAATAACTTACTATAGTTTTGAATTTTAAATTCAAATTACTTACTATCTTGAAGCGTAGAGCGATGCAGTGGGTGGTCGTGGCCCAGAGCTCTGTCGTAGCCTCGTGAGAAGCGGAGGTGTAGCCTCGTGAGGAGTAGGAGAGGCTGTAGCCTCGTGAGGAGGCTGTAGCCTCGTGAGGAGCAGAGGCTGTAGCCTCGTGAGGAGCAGAGGATGTAGTCTCGTGAGGAGGAGGAGAGGCCGTAGCATCGCCAGTCTCTGCATCCATATAAGGATCGTCCACCAATAAATCGTCTACGAAATCCTCCCCATGCACTCCCTCTTCAACGGGCTCGGAAACTCCAGCAAGAATCTTATCAAACCCGAACGTCAACGTCTGGTCGTCAGTAGCCTGATCATCATGCTGACCATGTGTAGCCCGGTAGGTATCATGTGGAGGAGATGGAGGAGGTGGAGGAGGTGGAGGAGATGGTTGCCGATGAGGGGTAGTCTGAAAAATATGTGTCTCAGTTAGTATCATAATACATATAACTAAATTTTGACAATGATATAATTTTTTACCTGTGGAGAAGATAGAGGAGGTGGATGAGATGGATGCCGATGAGGGGTAGTCTGAAAAAAATGTGGCCCAGTTAGTATCATAATACAAACAAATAAATTTATCGCATAAAAAATTTGACAATGATATAATTTTTTACCTGATCTCTGGATAACAACGTTTGCATCATCCCCTTGAGTTCAAGAAGTATCGCCCCATGCTCATTCTCGACGCCCGAGCCACCACCTGCGAATTTCCTCCCAAGCTCATTCAACCCACTATCAATCCTTCTCTCTCACGGCTCTATAAAGGCCAGCAGACTTCATCCTCTTCATCAGATTGGTCATCTTCCGCCTCTAGCATCTGAACGTAGGAAGTGTGCGGCACACGCCGTGAAGTGGTGGCATGTGAATGAGAGGGATCAGAAGTAGGAGGTCGTGAAGTAAGGGGTGACTGTTGTGTAGCATGGGCTGACTGCTGTGTAGCAGGTCGTGACTGCTGTGTAGTGGATGCATGTCTAGGGTGTGGACGTGCAATAAGTGCAGGGCGATTGATCACACGTGGCGGCTCGTTAATCTCGGCATCCAGAATGCCCCTACCTAGCATCAACTGCCTATCAACATCCCTTGCAGTCAGATACCCTATCACACGACTCTGCGAACAATGTATATTTCATTACAATTAAGAATAACAAAATGTTTACCAAATCCGGATATAATTAAAAGACAATAACAATGTTTATTAAGCTTATTACCTTATTTGCCTTCGCCGATAATCCTTTCCACTGCGGAGGGTAAGTTTTGCAACTCCATCTCATCATCCGAGGAGCTGCATCAGGAGCTATGAGGGTGGCCGCAATAAATCGAACAACAATGTCGGGAGGGTCTCGTAAGCCCAAAGCGTAGAATGCATGTATAACCCCTGTCGACGGTCACCCCCGCCTCTGAACTTTCCTTGTATGTGTTCATCAAATAACATATCTTTCTAAAAGTCCGTCCCACAAATAAGTGCCCCATGGATAGTCGTTTATGCTTTCTACATTCTCCACCAAATACAAAGCAGAACGGGGTACCCTACTGGTCTCATCGTGACCCATCATTATCCCGTTAATTAGGTAGACTAAACCTACACGTTGGAGAACTTCAGGATGCTCCTGCTCATCCAATAACCACTTCTCAATATCCGGTATGGTTATCGGTTTATTGTTAGGAAAATGGATGTGGCCGTATGTCCCCTCTTCAAAACACCTTGAATAAGGTTGGGGATCTTCTGGGAGATCACCAAACGGTAAACCGTGATCATGCTAAACTCCTCCTACCGAACTTTGCGGTCATACTACCGAATCTAAACGCAACTCATGAGGCATATTCGGGATATATGGCACTGAAACATACATATTGGCAGACTTTGGAGGAAAACTGCCAGTGCTCGTACATTTGAATAAATTCTTTAAAAACCCCAGATTTCAACGTGTCTTCAAATCCGATCCTTCTCATGTGGATCTCGAGAAGTTGCTTGAGCTTGGTCTTTTCCCCTCTAAAGGTCCAAGTCAAATTTTCTCTTACCTTGTATACATCAGTACCATGAGGGCCAACCAACTGTCAACATGAACATATACATTGTAAATAGGATATGTATTTATTTACTCCATATATATATATATATGTGTGTGTGTGTGTGTATATAAGTATATATATATACACATATAGATATATGTGTATATATATGTATTTATTTACTCCAATATGTATATATGTAGATATATATCTATGTATGTGTGTATATATATGTGTATATATATATACACATATAGATATACTATATATATATGTGTGTGTGTGTGTGTATAAGTATATATATATATACACATATAGATATATGTGTATATATATGTACTTATATATGTATTTATTTACTCCAATATGTATATGTGTAGGTATATATCTATGTATGTGTGTGTATATATATATATATATATATATATATATATATATATATATGTATATATATATATATATGTGTGTGTATATATATCTATGTATGTGTGTGTATATATATGTATATATATATATACTCATATAGATATATGTGTTTTTTTTTTATTTTTTTTTTTCAAACCTCAGAAATTTTATTAATAAAAACTGAAGTTTTACAATGGCCAACCCCTGGCCTAACCTCCAAAAGAACATGCGTCATCAATACATGTTTATCACCTCTTTAAACCCTTAGTCCAGAAAACCCATTGTGGGGAAAACCGGGTGCTAAGGGAAGAGTATGATCTCCCATGTATTGGAAACAAAAAACTAAGGAGAGCTGATACAAGAAATCAACAAAAAAAGAAACAGAAAAAACAAAGAAACTAAAAGCAGTCTTCATCCGTGTGCGGCATGACCAAAGATATATCCATCCACAACATTGCCCAGGCACCTCCAGCAATAGGATTGTAGTGTCCATGCAATCATCCAAATCAAACGAATATTGCTCCAAGTACTTACAATCTGCATAGGGACAAACAAACCACAAAGACCACAAAAAAGGAACAGAGAAACCAAAGGAGATCTGTTAAAAGTATACAACTCCTTGCACCTCCTCCATATTGATGAAGGTTGCTTCCAAGTGTGCGGCATTGATTAAGCCTCAACCACTCCACTCTCCTCGTTGATGATGAAGAAGGGGTGTCAGGATCCAAACAAGAGATAAGAGAAACCGAAAGCAAAAAATATCATTTGAGGATAGATGCAACTGTTTGCACCCCTCAACATAGTTAAGGGTGCTTCCAGTGGAATATCACGATGAGATTATCATTTTTCCGTCTGATAATGGGAAGTTGGAGAAAATAAATACATATGTAAGTACATATATATACACATATATCTAAATGTGTATATATATATATACATATATATAACACACACATACATAGATATATATCTACATATATATGTACATATATACACACATATATAGACACATATCTGAGACACATATGTATACATATATATACACATATATATATATACATATATATATACTGTAAAATGTCTTATCATCTCTTTTGTTTTTGGAACATCGTTGTTTTGTGTTGTGTTCATGTTGTTTGTAACGTTAGGGGGTAAGAGAAGAAGATAATATGGTTTTTACCACGTCATAGAATACTTGATGATGACGAGGAGAACAAAGGCCGTCTGAGCCGGTAGAATGCACCTTATATTTTCAATCTAAAGGGTGCCTCACTTCCGTGAGGATTACCAGTTTGTTGGGGACGAGGAAAAGATGCTCTGTTGAAGCGGACTTAATGAAATTTTCTCTGAGCTACCTACCAGAGCCCCAATATAAAGCCTGGATCTTAGGCATGACACACGGATCGAGAAGGAATCGAAAACACCCTAGGAAAGCATGCAATTCTAAGAACCTCATCAAGGCCGAGGCGTACCATGGAATTCATCCGAGATATTGATTTTTGGATTTTCAAACAACGATGGTTTGTCGTTTGGTTCAATTTTTAATTAACATACATGTTAGCCATAATTTCAAGGGCATTTTATTGTTCCCATGTTAGCCATACTTTCAAGGGCATAATTAGGTCATTAGCAATACTACTATCGTGCTACCTTAGAATGAAAGCAAACATAAATCACAATCAAATAACATATACATTATCAATCCCAATGTAACACCATACACATGCTTCCATTTCCCATTTTTCTATCAAATTCAATATCATAAATTACACTACATTATCAAATCAAAAATTATAACACTATCATACATATTCTCACATATTAATAATTTTACATTAATTTACTTCTAAAAACCTATCATACATATCATTACAGTTCATTTTAATAGAATTAGCCCCATTAATTCGAATCAAATAACAATATGAAAAACATATACATTAAATTCAATATAAAGTAGAAATCTGCAGTTTTCTACGTCCAAACGTAGTGTTTCTACGTCAAAACGTAGACAAATTACGTTCAGACGTAGAGATCTGCAGGTCTCTACGTCCAAACGTAAAAACCTTACGTTCAGACGTAGAGACCTGCAGATCTCTACGCCTCTGCATAATCTCTACGTTGAGGCGTAGAGACACGCATTTCTCTACGTCCAAGCGTATAATACTTCTTTCATACGTCCAAACGTATGAACCTTCATACAAAAACACTTCTTAAACCCGAGAAACCGACAAATCATACAATCAAAATCAATATAATGATTATCAAGGACCACCACAAACCACTCTACAATAAATATTCGGAAATAACAAGCACATGCTAAAGTGAAATTAATATGATATACTATAAAAGAATATTAGGAAAATACATACCCTTTCGCTTTCAACCGCCATTGCACTTGAGAGATTGTGAAATTGGACTATCGAAATTTCTTGCAAATATCGCCAAAATTAAGCAATCGCCACTCAACCACTCGAAATTTGAAATAGGATAGAAATAAAGAAGATAAAAGGAAGGACAAGTATGTGAACCGTTAAACGTAATGAACTCTACGTTTAAGCGTAGGGTTTCTACGTTTAAACGTGGATTGTATTACGTTTAGGCGTAGCTAATTTGCAAAATATCGCTTTGAATTTCTCGTTAAAACGTATAGTTTCTACGTTTAAGCGTGGAAACCACGCATTGAAACGTAGAAACCTACGTTTAAGCGTGAGGAAAGATCAACCGCAACGCTTTAATGTAGTTATATTTCCTTACGTGCGAGCGTAGATATATCTACGTCCCGAGCGTAAGATCTCTACGTTTACCATATTTTTCATGTCGAGAAAAGACACAACCTGATTTTTCAAGTGTCAGTCGAGTCGACACGACTGATTTTCCAATTTACGAATGGAATATTATCCTGTGAAATATTCTAACTAAAATGACATTTTTTCCCTTTTGTCATTCACCATATGAAGTGTTTATTATAAAATTATTACAAATGAATTTTTTATAACTTAGTACATTAATAATAATGACTATCAAAATGTGCTCGACATTTTCATTCAAATGTGATGGTCTTATTCTACTTTTCTTTTTTAATTCATGTAAAATCATCTAAATAAACTTAAATAGAAAATTACATTTCACTTTTTGTTTTTTGGGCTCATTTCACCTTTTGTTAGTGCCTTGGGAATCTAAAATCCAATTCAATAGTATTAGATATTTTTTTTTAGATAATGACAACTTTGGTATTTAATTAGGCTGGGAGTACACTAATGATTAATAATGATAAAATTAAAGTAGTCTTTCAATAATACCTCTATTTTTTTTTTAGGGTAATAACCCTATTTTAATAGTGTGGCTTGTATTTATTTATTTATTCATTTAATTTCTATGATGGTCGGTTACAACCAAGCTTCATATCATGGTATTTATATCATTAACTAGTTGCTCGTGACCGTGCTCTGCACGGTATTGCCCTTAGCTTGCCTGCTTGATTTGCTTTTTAAAATGTGGTATTAACCAATTTACGGCCTTGCTTATTTTCTTATTAAAAAAGAATATATATACATGGAAGTAAATGAAGTTAATGCAGTTTATATGGCAGATAAATGTCGTTCAGCTTTATTTGTGTAGTTTTGTTGTACATTGAATGTTATAGGTTGGATGAAGTCAACCTGTTGCTTTTTGGGGGGAGTTTTAGCCTTGGTTTGTGTGAATTTTGAGATGAGTGAAGTGTTAGTTGTGTTATCTAATTGTTGTTATTTACTTATTTGGTAAATGAAAGAATATTGCCTCTCTAAATTGAATGGTGTGTCATTGTTTTGCTTTTTAATAAATGTTCTAAGTAGTCCTATCTAGATTGTGTAGGTTCCTTAAGTTTTTTTCCTTAAGGTGTCTTTGTGTTGGAGGAATTAGCACAAGAGAACGATGGTAACAATGTTCTTTGAAGGAGTGGGAGAAGATGATAATACCGTTGTGCTAACGGTGATGTTTTTTAATGTTTTTCCTTTGTTGTAGAAATGAAGCCATGCTATAGGATGAGTTGTGTTGTTTTTCTAGAGTGCAGTAAAGCAAATAAGCTGGTGGTGAATGTGAGAGTTGTTGTGTGTGTTTGTTTGATGTAATGTATGTTTTGTTTTTATGTAGTTTTGATTCCAGAATTATGAGCATTGTAGTTGTTCATCGAAATAAATGGCTAAGGAGATGTTTTTGGTGGAATTGATGGTATTTTAAATGATTTATAGGGGATATAATTCAGTTAAGGTATAATAAAGTGGGAAGTTAGTTAAGGGAAATGAAATGTGATTTGAGTATGCTAAAATTTATAAGTATGATGATAACAATCTAAGCAGCCATAGATGCTGATAGATAGTGATTGAGTGGACCAGAGCATACCGATATTGTTAAGAAAATATTATTTTGTTTGAAATCACTCACTTGATTTTAGGGCCATTATTGTAGCATGAGGCATAAATCGATTTACCTCTGAGAGACAGAAATGGAATTAACTTTGTGTAGATGATACTTTGGTTGTTTTCATGGGAGTTGGATAGAAAGTGTACCTTGTGAAATGGTAGTGGAAAGCTTCTATCTTGGTGGTACCTTCTTGATGATCATTGTCGGAAGATAAATCAAAGATTCTAATCAAATATTAAACACACTATTGTGCATAAATTAATAGAAGAGAAACAATCCCAAAAATATAATGCTTTACAAATTGTTCAAATCTAGTTAGATAAAGGATACATCCAAGTTAATAATAAATAGATAATTACGTAAAAAGGAAATAAACAATAGCAGAAAGTTGTCATTAACATTTGCATATGCTTAGTATGTACATACAAAAAGAAACCGAGAAAAGGGGAAAACGGGTGGACCGTTATTACGGCATATAAACAGTGCGTCTAGGGCAGTTTTTTGCAGATAGGTGGAACTTGTAAACTATGTACAGGTGGAAAAAGATGCTGGAGGCACCCTAAGCATCCAAAAGCATAAGTCTTTAGTTTTGTTTTTTTGGGTGACAACGTTCAAAAATGTTAGGAAGTTCCAAAATGATTACAAAGCCAGTAGTACTGGTATGCTGTGCTATTGTTCTTTGTCTAAATGAGAGTTGTTTCGGAGATACTCTTTTTTTGTTTCTTCTGTGGAGTGGAAGAGCTTGAGGTGTTGTCTTGTTCGGTGTCAGATCCTTTTGTTGTGGACTCTATCTCCTCTAGATGCTTGCCTTTGGGTGAAACAGTGGTGATTCCTGTGATATTATATTGTTATTTATGTTTGGTTCGTTGCACAATTCAAAAATGGTGGAAAAATAGGGTTGTAGACATACCAGAATCTACTGTAGATTGACTGCACATTTGGGCTTCTTCATCAACTGAGCCAGACGCTTGGTTTTTCACAATCCAATCCAACACTGTGTAGCGAGTGATCTTGTCAGTGAATTTCTTTTTAGTTGCTTTTATCTCCATTATCAGTTTTTTGGAATGAAGCTGCTCATTTATGTTGAGGAGGAGTTTTGTTGTTGCCTGCATTTGTAACATGGAACCAGATTATGTATGAAAGTATTCTTGTTTGCTAGTGTTATTGTAATATTTTGGTGGGTATGATTACCTGTTTGTCCTCTTTCTGAAGGTCTTCGGGTGATTTGCGTAGAAGCTTTGATGCGCATTTGTCAAAGAAAGTTACGTTGATTGTACGTGACGAGTCAGTAACTTGGGCAGTGATCTTGCAGCTGTTGAGTGAAAAAAGCACACAAAGAAACAAAATGGAGATAAACAAAATGCAGTAGGATTCAACAAGGAACATACAACAAAGGGGCCGACTCTCAGCAATAATTTCTCAATGAATATACTGCTAAAATTCCTAAGAGATTAAGGGAAGGGCTCTTTCCACAGAAAAGGGGATTCCTGCTACTAATTAGAACATGAGAAAACCAAACCAAGTTCATTAGAAGGAAATATACCAAATTAAAAAAGCTTAACAAATAATTGATTATGATTTGTTAAATAATGTTTCCTACCACAGATTATTTAAGGTATCTGATTGTATATCAGTTGGAGATAGAGTTTTAGTGCTAAAAAGATAAGTTGCAAACAATAATTTGTTAAAACCGAGCCCTACAAAAGCTGGGAAATCAAAAGGACAACAAATCACCGCACAAAATTATCTGATTTGCAACAAAATATACAAGCCAAAATATTTAGTTTAAAGAACCATTTTAACAAAGCGCAATGTTCTCAAAACATCCCGAAGGAGAATGTTCAAGGTCACATCTTCAAGCAATAATAGGCGATGCATAACGATAATAGTTTTTGTCAATTTGGGAGAAGAGTTTGGTACCGTGGTAATGCGTTGAAGTCTTGTTGACGAGAATGCAGGTGAAGAGTTCATTTGGCATTGCTTTCTGTGTTCCGAAACATTTTGGGCATACAGTGTAGCACATTTTTTGATCCACATCAGTGATGGCCAGCGTGACCTCAGCGTGAATGATCTGTTACAATGTTGAAAACGCAGATTAAGTAGTATTCATGTTTGTCTAGTATTATGTAACAGGACTATGTTGAATATTTTGCTTTAAGTACTGACCTTGCTATCTGGTTGTATCTGTGATAATGGTGTGATTTCAACGGTGCTTGTTTTATCTGAGACGGTTTCGAGATAATTTGGCACAGTAGCTCATGCAGCTTTTTTGATTACATCTTCATGATCTTTCACCCTTTTTTATTGAGAAGAATGAGCGTGGTAGTTGACATCATTAGGTGAAAACGTAAGATTATAGTTTAAGAAAAGTACTGTCTATTTAGATACATCGCAATGATTTTTTTAACCATACGTACCATGATCTGAATAGCTTGGCCTCTATGATATCTGGTTCAACCGCAACAAATGAGAAATGCAAAGTGGACAAAGAGATTCCTAAAATAATAAAAATGAATTAGGTTTACATTTGGGCGTAATATTCCTTTTTATGTATGAAGGCTTACTATATTTCGGTTACCAGAAAATGGTGAGGCTTTTAGTCCCTTGCAAAGAACGATTGGTAGTTCGTTTCTCAATCTGAAAAGTTCAGCTCCCTGTTTATGGCCATAGTCTCCCCACAGCGTAACTGTTATTGGTTTAAGCCTATAGGTTCATACGAGGGTAATGTTAGATATGTGAATATAAAATGGTAGCTGAATCTTACGATAATAACAGGTTTCTTACTCATTTTGCATAACTATGCATTCACGCAAAGGCACCAATTTTGACCTAACTGGGACATAACGTGTTTCTTTTACATCAACAACAACAGCTAGTATGTCTGCAAAACATATCAGTGTGTTTAGACTATTGGTAAATGTACAAATTAGGAAAGAAAGGGTTTTTTTCTATTAGAAATGTTACGTACCTACTGGGGCTCCTGTGTTAACATGTGACCGAAGAGATGAGAATGGAGTGGACTGAATTGGTGGACAGGGAATCATTTGGTCATGGTCTTTTACTGCTCGTATGAAAGTAGTTCTTGACAACAGCCATTGGTATTGCTGCCCTGGGGAGTTGTGTTTGTATTCTTCTTTTATAGTATCGACATCAGCACCTCCGATGACATATGTGGAGAATGGCGTTAAATTACCATCGAGTAGTTCAATGTTAGTGTTCCAGATAACACCTTCAATTTTCTTTCCCTATTGATTTTATATTAAGTGCAGACATTATACATATCAAATGTTAGTTTTTCCTAAGGAATATGTCAAATAATTTTGAAAGGCAAAAAGAAGAAACTGGTTGATGGTTTACTCGTCATCTCTTGTAGCAACAACTTCGTAGTCGCTACCGCTTTCATTGGTGTATACATTGCTTTTCAAGAATGAAAACCTTAACTCGCCGATTCTCCGTTTGAGGAGTAATGTCATCAATATGCAAAGACGTTGCCATTAGAATCTTAGGTTCAAATCTGCTGGGAACATGCAAAATAAAGCGAGATAGTATAAGTGTAAGCTTTTGTACATTATAGGTTTAGAGTATTTACACTTTGTTGAACCCTTTGGAGGATTTCACGGTATACTATGTTTTTAGTGGTGGATTTATTGCAATTTTCGGAAAAAGTTGGTGGCGCTATTAGTACTTTAATGGCAGAAGATTTTCGGGCTCTAGAAAGGGCCACGTATAATTGCCCATGTGAGAACACAGGTTCTCGTAAATATATACCTACACGATCTAGCGTTTGACCTTGTGCTTTATTGATAGTCATGGCAAAGCACAAACGAATCGGGTATTGATATCGCTTGAAAGGAATGGCACATTTATCTATGTTGGAATTTTGTAGAGGAATTTTGTGTAGGATTGTTTGTTTTCCTGCAAAGGGCCCAGTAGCTATTTCAGCAATAATTGTATGCTTTTTTAGTTCCTTGCATAATAAACGTGTGCCGTTACACAACCCTTGCACCGGGCTCAGGTTGCGTAGGAGCATTACGGGAGAATTTACTTTTAACATTAGTTCATGAGGAGGAAGGCTAACGGGGGTAAGTGAATTAAGGAAGTCCTCATAATCTGCCTGGTGAGAACGGTCGAGTGCAACATCACTACTGATGTATGTAATTAGTTCACCAGGCATTTGTTGTAACATCTCATCATTTATGTCTTGTACACACTCGTTGGTTGGGGCTAGTAGAGCGCTATTCATAACTGTATGATGGTTTGTTGCGAAAGCTTCAATATCTGGATATACAAATTGAATTAAATGTCTTAATGAAGTTTCTTTATCGTGAAAAGGAATCAACATGTTTATTGGTAGCTGGACATTTCCATTATCGTCCTCAGGTTCTGTACCGTCACCTATTCGTAATAAATACTCAGTAAAGGCAGGGTCTGCAATAGCTCTCATGTTCTGCGTAAGGCGTATTTTGTGAAGTACAGGCCATAGTAGTGAGCTAATTAAGGAAGCATCTAGCTGTTCTTGTCTACTTGCGTTGGTAACCACTGGAAGTACTTGTCGGAAATCACCACCAAAAACAACGATCTTATTTCCGAATGGGTCATGTTAGTCTCGGTTATATCTTTAAGCATTTCAGAAAGCTTATTGACTCTCTATGAGCCATGGAGCCTCATCCCATATGATTACCTTTGCTTCGTAGTAGTAGTGTTCTTTGTTGTAGATTGTTTACTAACATTTGCTATTTTTTTGTTCCTCTTGTAACGGTAGCTTGAAACGTGAATGTGCAGTCCGACCTCCGGGAAGTACACATGCTGCCACACCTGAGCTCGCTGTGGCCAAAGCGATGTGTCATTTTGACCGAATTGTTGCCAAGATAGCTCTGTACAGGAAGGTTTTTCCTGTTCCGCCTGGACCATCTATGAAGAATGCAGTTGCTTCACTTGACGCCACTTTGGCCATTATTTGTTCAAAAGCATACCGTTGTTGTTCATTAAAACTGTGGATATTTAACAGATCAGTCTCATCCACTATTAGACTTTTCTCAAATGCCATTTCTCTCGCACCGGGACCTTGACGAGCTATTGCTTCAGCCTCCGGCCCCAACCTATAGTCCTCAAGTTTCTTTCCCATGTCATCAAGCATTACGGCAATGTCAACTAATGCCTTCATTTGAGCGTCAGTAATATTTGATGAGCAAAGAATTCCCTGTAGGTAGTCGTCGCATAAAGGTTCCTTGTACTTTTCCCATAGTTTCCGTGGATCCGAAGGTGAGCAAAAAACCAAAATCGACACAAAAAGATGCCGTAGTTGTCTCGGCATTTGGTACATGGAAGCTTCCTCTAGGCATTTATCAAGGTCATAATCTGTCGTTAATAGATTTCTTCGTAGAGCTGATTCTCTAAACGTACAATGCAGATAACCATCCACAGTTAGAAGATCATCAAACGATGTTGGAGCGATAATATGGTTGAGCAACAAACGTAGATAATATCGTTCACCTTCAGTTGGACTAACGAAACAATTCGCCAACTACCTTACCTCGTTTACGTTCGCCTTTAGCACGCGTTTTGTCGAATCCCAAACAAAGTGTTTGGGGAAATCTTTGTAAAGAAGCTTCAAATTCATGGCTATAGAATTAGTTCTGTTCATTTGGAAGAATTGAGTTAGCATTGTTCGCGACAAGAAATTGTTTGTAACAATCATCATTTATGTCTTGATTAGTGGAGAAAGAAAGATAGTTGTTAGGGAGGTGGAGTTGCAAGGGAATTACTGCTGGATGCATTTCGAACAAGTCAAAGAAGAATAAACGCCATGCTGCCTCCGGTGGGCCAACCCATCTGCCTTTTTGGTATTCGCGAATCTCATTTTCACAATCGAACGTAGACATGTGAAAAGAAATTTTATCAGGACCTTTGTAAATGTACTTATAGATATATTTCACAAGTTTAATTGTCGAACATATTTCTACATTGATGTGGCAATTGTACTTTTGTAGTAAGTATGGATTGTACGGAACTATCCAACGGTTGTCAATTTCATGGCCTCGCACACGCGCATTAATGCCGTTATTACGGCGTCTATAATGTGGGTAACTGTTTGAGCCATGTGTTGTATACTGAGCAAACTCTTTAGGGTACTTGTTTTTGCACCTTTTGTCTCGCATACATGGGCATTTAGGGTTTAAGGGACCACAAGGGCCATGTACCATGTGCTTGAAACCAGCGATGTAGGTGTGGGTATCTAAGAGGGTCGTAGCTCATGTGATATATAACGATCATAAGCATCGTGGGTTCGAGGTTTTGAGTCTCTATCAACAATTAAGAGAACATGAGCGTGAGGTAAACCCGGCTTTTGAAACTCAATTGAGTATACTGAACGCAAATAGGTAAGCCAAATATATGGTCCTTTAGAAGTTCGGTTTTGAGCATTTCCAACTTCGCTTTGAAAACTTCGGGTAAGTAAGTCGGGCCGGTTTGAGGTAATTCACCTGTGATTAAATGCTCTGTGATTTCAGGCCATGCGGAGTTACATGTCATAGTCAAGAAAAAATCAGGCTTTCCGAAATTTTGGACAAGACACATTGCATCCATATACCTCTTCTTCATGTCTCGTGGTCCTCCTATGAACGTAGGAGGGAGAATGGTCTTACGCCCAACCTCAGAAGTGGACGTATGCCCAACTGCAATGCTATCAAGTAAACCTTGTAAACAATCTGTACGGATTTCCCTTTGTTGCTTCTCAAGATATTCTAACCTTGACGTCTCAACTTTTACAAACATGTCCACAATGTATTGCTGCAGTAATCTTCCCGTGTGTAACAAGATTGATCGGTCATTCGCTCGTTTTTGTAGTTTATAACAATAATACTGACGGCAAGAAACAGTATTTCTTTTCCTTGAACATTCACGAGCAACTGTTGCATAAAGCCAAAGTAACATGTGAAACAGAGGATGGTAGGATAGCAAGGACAAGTAAATTGATGCAAGATACCTTCTTCTTCCTCACGTATCAATTCGTCAGCATGCTGAACAGTGTTGATTAGACCTTCCAAAGGTACTTTGCATCTGTAATTCCGTTTCCTTTTATTCGGGGGAAGCTTCTGAATGCCATTGTGCCAACCGACGTCTCACGGGGGAAAAGAAGTGGATATTGTAAACCATCATAACATCCAAAATAGTGGCAGATCTTATGGGGAACAGCATTTTTTTCGTAGATTTGGATATGGCAGGTGGGGTTAAATTGTTCCTCACTCTCAGAGAATATAATTGCAGAAACGTCGTTACAGGTCGGCTCATTATAAACACGTTGATCAAGTATCGGACAAGTGACAAGGCATATTTGGTAATTGTCAACAGATTCAAGATCTCTTACTTGTTTTAGGAATCTCACATATGGATTTTCAGATAGGATTTCGATCAATTTCCTCATTATGACCTTAGAAACACGTTTTGAGAGTTTCAAACGCTCTTCAAGCTGAGTATCTTCATCGTAGAAATACAGTTGAAGAGCGGAGGGGACATCACCAGTTTTTCCAAATGAACCTAAGTAGTGATGAATCTTGCCTTGCACTTTAAATGTGTAAACGCCCATATGGTTCCTCATAAGGTCCCTATCTGTCTTGGCTGAGAATGTGGTAAACGCTAAGTTATTATTATAGCTTCTCACATATTTTTTGAAATCAACACTTTCGTGTCCGACCACAGTAAGCAGATCAACCAAGGCGAGATGGCATTTCCGAGGGAGCAATACTGATTTCTCCCTCGGAGCAACAAAATCCAGGAGGTTCACGGTAGAAACGGTTGGCTGCGCAATATTTACAGTCAGGTACTGTAGGCAACATGGCAGCAAGCGGGCTATCATTGTCAGAGTTTTGATGAGACAATAAGCCATCGTTCTGCGTGGCATCATTAAACCTAGCCGAGGGATACATAGCTTCGTCTATATACGCTTTACGGCAGGCAGAAGCAGTATAAGATGAGGAAGCCATGCCAACCTGAGGCATAATTCCTGTTGAATTTGCATTTTGGGGTATTTCAGGGCCTATTATTTGGAAATCGAGACGTAAATTGGATAGGCCGGTATTGTTTGAAGGCTGTTCGGTTTCGAAATTACGTGAAGCAATGTTTTCATTTGGAAGTGATGTTTCGGAACTCTTGCCGGCTCTCTCAGCGTAAAGCACACGCCGACGTTCAAGGAAGGCAGCTTTCTTATCAGCGTTCATTTCAGCGTACGCTTTACGCCTTCTTTTATTTCTCTCATTACGTTGTTCTTCTTCCATCTAATTAGAGCGATAGAAATCTTTATTACCCAAGTTACAATACATATGTAATAATACCAAGGAGTTTTCTACGTAGGGGACATGGTGTTGACTGTGACCTAACCTGAAACAAAGGCCTACAGGGTGAGAAAAATTAGATAGCTAAAAGCAATGTCCCTTAGTAAAACTGCAAAACAGTTGGAAACATACGTGCAGCAGAATTTTTCTTAGTAATTCTTGCCGAAATGTGCAGCTGAATCACATGGACCTTATCACATAGCTTTGAAAAATTAAACTTCAGTGATGAGAGGGTTTTCAAATTGTAACCTACAAATGTTTCCTTTAAGGGAGGGTTTTCAGATGATAGCCTACAATAGTTTCCTTTAACGATAGGCTGCCACTTAAAAGACAGATGCTATTACACGCTAGGAATAGCCCGGTCTCAACATTAAAATACCAAAATAGATATCTAAGGTAAAGTAGATTCCTAAAGAACACGCATCCATGCTACATTAGCAGCTTTTGAACAAGGGAAAGCTATACAAATAACTTGTCAATTATACAAGGCAATCTGCTGCATATATTGTACATAGTATGCATAAAGCGAGATTTTCTCAGAGATCTCGTAACTACGGGGTTTGCAATAGATCCCCTAACTATTGAGGTTTGTAGTAGGACCTCTAACTACACTAACCTTAAGCGATATGCTTCTTTGCCAAGCCAAGCAAGTGCAACAAGTTATTCGCAAGCTGTTTAAAAGCGCAACCAAGTAATTACAGCTGTAAGCAGAATCAAAAAAGGAAAGTAGCTAAACAAACCTGAAAAGTACCTCAGCCAATCTCTAAAATGAATGGAACACAGAACCAATGAGGAGCAACAACAACAACACTAACAAACCTGCAAATTCTAGATAAAAGCAATATATGAATGTTGAAAATCCATACATTCAACTTCAGCACGTAAATATAAATGGACACCTGTCTCCTAAAACAAAAGTGCTAACATCATTATATATTTGCAGGAAGAATATATATATATTCAGTCATAAGACCATTCCTGCAAATTGCTAGGGACCTTTTTTCCCATATATTCACAACTACAAAATCACGAAAAACAAACCAGGACAATGCTAAAAGGTCTGAATAACAGGCCTAGATAGACGACAAAGTATGAAAACCAATACAGGACTACCCCAGGTAACCCCTTAGACACAGCAACCTTTAAAACTATCCTATAAAATATATTAACACAAATAAAATTTCCATTATCTCTATCTAAAATTAGGCACACAGCTAACCAAAAAAATGCAAAAGAGAAATGCAATTAAAAAGATTTCAAATTGGCAAAGAAGCATCTAAATATACCATCTTGCCACCAAAACAAGATGCATTTGAAATAACAGGCCAAACAACCAGAAAGCAAAGACATTATCTTCATGGAACTGCACAGAAGAATAACAAACCAAGTTACCAGGCACACCTACAATCCAAAACGAAACGCGAAATTGACAAAGGATAATCTAAAAAAGACAATATTACTCCAGAAGAAACCAAGTTACCAGGCACATATACATTCCAAAAAGAAAGTCGAAATTGACATAGGATAATCTAAAAATAGAATATTACTCTAGGGAAAAGCCAAAGCCATTATCTTGGTAGAAATAAATTAGAAGATAACAAATTAACCTACCACACACACATGCAATCCAAAATACTCTGAAACTGACAAAAATTAATGAAAAGTTACACTCTTGCTACAACATACTTCTCTAAACAATCCAAAAACAGGTTGATAAGCCTGTTGAGCATCATTGCTAATTTTGAAAGATAATAACAGGAAAATTGAAGAAACAGGCATGCAATAATTTGGATCAGAACGACATTTACAGCATAGAAAATCAAAGAAAAGCAGGTGGAAGAAACACAGAAACAGACATGCAAAGAAGAGGAGAAGCATAAAACCGTGCAAAAGCGCGGTCGATACCTTAGTTTAAATTAAAAGAAAATCAGCGATTTTGGAAAACACCACGCATTCATCATCATCAAGTATCAAACCTGCAATAAAACGGCAAACATCTTAAGAACATAAATTAGCGAGCAAGAAGACATTAGAATCGGCCGAAAACAATGGTTGATAAGAACAATTTTCATTGATGAAGACGAAGAAGAGTAGAAATAAGAACAATTTTAATTGATGGAGACGAAGAAGAGTAGAAACCTCTGAAGAAGGAAAAAAAAAAGTGGGTCTGCTGTTGAAGTAGCCGAAATGATTGATAATGGTTCATGAAATTGAACTTATACACTACACCTCAGGGCGGTGATCAGGGCGGTGGGAAAATCTGAGTGGGAAAAAATGATGTGTACGCCTACCAGAGGAGGATAAATCGGCGGGTAATCATCCCCTTGATATAAATATAACGATGACCAAAGCGTCGCAAAAATCATGCGTTGAAAATCGTCGCGAAAAACAGTACTACCAAATTAGAAACTTTATATAGTAAAAACAATGGTTGATTAATGTGGTTCAGTCCAAAAAATATATATTCTTAATGCGACGTATATTCAGTTACAACTGCATGCAAATAATACGGCTTTGTAAGAAAAAAATATAAAGCTAATTATTGAAAATTTTGTGTAATCAATAACATTTTCTGTTTACATCTATCAGAACCAGTTGGTTATTTTCTCATTCGACGGTGCTCACCATTTCTGCTCAATTTGATAAGCTTTGATTGAAGTAACAATAACACATAAAGTAACAATGCAATAATAAGGATCATTTCTCATAAAGCAACAAATCCGGTGAGAATAAAGAATATGTAACGAATATGATGATGTAATAAATATGATCGTTTCACATATAAAATAACAATTACGAGTGAAGTAACTTGGTGACACGCAAGTAATAATCTGATAAGAATGATCAATTTCAACATATAATAATAATTACGAGTTGATTTTTTTAATTTCTTTTTGATTTCTTATTTGCTTCCATCGGTATTTTGGTCTATTTATTATAAAATTATCATTTTCGACCATAAAAAAGATGCATTTGTCATTTCATCCTAATTTTCTAGATACTTTGTCCCTCTGGTCCTTTCTCATAATAATATATCGTGCAGCTTAATTTTCTTATTTTTTTATTTTATTTTTAGAAGATGCAACTTACTCTAGGATGTTGGTATTATATTATTTAACGTGACACTACATTTCGGATAAGATTTGATTTCACATTTCAAAATGGATTTTAACCTCCGTAAAGTTGAGTTTATATTTAACTTTACAATGGTCGAATATCACTTTGATCTGCCGAAATAGATGCACTATGGTGTGGTTAACACCTTCTATTACTTTATTTGTGAATCGAAAATGGACATTCGACGTCCAGAAAATCAGCCTTATATTCAACTTACAATGGTAGAATGTCCGTGTGGTCTTGATGAAAATAGATTCGTTGCGATCTTATTAATGAATCCTCTTAGATTCGTTCTTGCGATCCATTAATTAACGAATCCTCTTACTTTATCTGTGATCGAAAATGAATATTTCACATCTGTAAAATCAAATGTTAAACTATATTCAACTTTGCAATGGTCTAATAATGTTGATATCATGTACCGAAAATAAATTGGCTATTGTGTTATTAACAACGTTTTTTTTTTAACGGATACGAAATATACGCACGTATAATTTTTAGGGGGAGTGGTTTAAAAAGACAAAAAAGAAGGGAAAATAGTAATCAGGACAGTGAAAATATAAATTGAGTGATATCAAATACCAAATCCATCAAGCTTTTCTGCTTTAACTCGGCGCCAAATATAATGTTTACTATCAGTGGAATAATAACGATAACGCTTTTTTAGAAAAAAATTCCGATGTCCTCATTGCGTATTTCTAGATTCAAATTATCGTTTTTAACAATATAAGCATAATTTTATCGCTTCATCGATACTCGAACCCGAAAACTTTGATTACAAATAGCACTTGGCCACTGCAGCTATGATGATTATGTTTGTCTTTCCCTCTTTCTAACAAAACGAGGTCATTCACAATTAGGGTATGCAAATAGCACTGGGCCAAAGAAAAATTGGGGATGAAAGGGATGAAAATGCAGCAGCAGAGCAGAGTCCGTTTTCTCTGGTTTATCCACTAATTCTTCAGCTAAGTTCTCTCATTTCTCGTTAATCTATCTCTAATTAGCATCCATTATCGTTTGCAAACAGCTTGGGTCACTGATTTTCTACTAGTAGTATTAGCATCGGAAGAGAAAACGTTTACGTACATGTTCCAAAGCACCCTTCATTAATTTTGATAGTGTAAACTGTAAAGGCCACACTATGTATTTCATTTTTTGAAGAAAAAACTTGGACTGAGATTTTTTCAAAGCCTGGGACACCTCCTTTTTTCTTTCGCCCCATTCAAAGAGCAAGCAATTCTGTTTTTCTTTTTGTATAGTATATGTTTCAATACGTAACGGAATTAGTGCAAGCAGAAAATTGTGGGTTAAAATGGATGATAATGCTGTTCCTAATACTTCTAAGAGGCAAAGAAACAATCATCTTGATTTGGTTGATAGGATTAGCGCTTTACCAGACTTCCTTTTGGGTGATATTCTGTCTTTTCTTCCTGCAAATGATGCCGTAGCCACCTCCATTCTTTCAAAAAGGTGGAAATCTGCATGGGTGATGATCCGCAATCTTATTTTCTGTTATAATGACCTTGAAGAGCATAATGATATGGAATTCATTGAATTTGTTAACCGTGTTTTTCTTCTCCATGATGCTGGACCACTAAATAAGTTTCGTTTGAACTGGGTTGCATGTCAGCCTATTTTGACATCCTGTGTTAGTTCATGGATCAACACTGCAATTACAAGAAATATCCAAGAGCTTTATCTGGGTATTCTTATTCCTAATGGAAAGTTTGAAGTTCCTAGTGGTGTTTTTAGTTGTGTCTCACTACGATGTTTGGAGTTGTACAATTGTTGTGTTCCTGTTTCCGCATCAATTGTGGTTTGCCTTGAAAGACTTGCAACTCTAAAACTATTTTTAGTTGAGTTCAAGTCTCATGAAGTCTTTGAAAAACTTATAAGTGGATGTCCGATGCTAAATTATCTACACCTAATTATCCAACCTGGTGATTTTACGTATATAATATCGTCAACTTCTTTGAGACGTTTGAACCTATATTGCATGCATGATTGCACCCTGAACCTGAAGTTAGAGGCTTCCTCACTTGAGTATCTCAAGCTCCATGGTAGTTCTGTACCTAAGACTTTCGTGCTTAAAAGTCTAAGCTCTCATGTTGAAGTTGACTTCCAAATTTATTTGAATGGACAACAACACCTTCAAGCCAACGTTTGCGATTCAGTCGTTGGAGCAGTTAGTGCTTTATGTTGTGCAAAGGCACTAACTTTATCAGCCGTTGTTATGTGGGTAAGCTACTATACTTTTTGAAAGCATTATTAATGAGTTATATTTCATTATTAGACTCCTATTCTTTTGCTTGTGAATATTGTTACCATGATTACTGACATTTGATATTCTTAGGCTCTTAGCCATGGCACCGTCAAACTGTCCACTAAGTTTAATAGATTGGTGAAATTAAAGACAGACATCCGATGTTGTGACTGGAGATCATTACAAGATTTGATTCAACGCTCAGATAATTTACAAGTTCTCACAATAAACCAGGTTAGATAAGGCATGTGAAAAGCGTGTGTATGAGAGAGTACATTTTATGTTAATTGAACAATGACAAGTATAATTATGGATGTGGCTTATTTATGTTAATTAAACATTTACAAGTATAACAATGGATGCCTTTTTTGTGACACCAGGATCCGAAATTACGGGGTATCGATCATCGTAATCGTTCAAAGTGGACTACTCCTGCAGAAGTTCCAAGGTGCTTGTCAATGAGTTTGAAGAAAATTGTATTTGATGATTATCACGGTAATGTTGAAGATGAGAATGAAATGATACGTTATATGTTGACACATGGAAGTGTTCTTGAGGTTATGCGGATAACTTGCGATGGAAACATGAACAGCTCAAAGTTTAAGTCTGTTCTAAAGATAGGCGAGTACCCAAGAAAGTCTCCTCTATGTGTAGTCAAATTCTTTGGGTCGACGTCAAACAACATTGTCGAGGTGTGCTTTACCGCTCAGCCATTGATATGAAGAAGATTTTCAAAGCTTTTCCTTTGATCTAAAGCATGAAATGACAATTGTCAAGGCTAGGTGAAAATAGCTTGTCTATGCTAGCCTCGAATTTTTTTTTTTGTTTTTTGAAGGGTCGGAATTGTTTTTTAGTGTGTTTTAAAAGAAAGAAACCATCTTCAGTCCTTGTGGAACCGGTATCAGCTGCTTTTGTACTCAAGCTTGTTCCCTTGGCTCAGTTTGAAGCCTGGACATATTTAGTAAGCTTATTACTGATCAAGATCATGATCAAGATGAACAGACGGACTAAAGCTTTGTGTTGATACGTTGAATCTTCAGTTAGCTCATTGTTTCTGTTTTGCTAGCTCTTAACAGGGGTAAATATAAGTTGTTTTATATGTATATGCTGCTGTATATTGAAGTGACTAATTCAAGTAACATTAAAGTGCTATGTATGGATATTTCAACCGTGTGATAACGTTTTGGGACCGTTACGAGAAAACGATTTGTCCTATGGTTTATGCATTCAAGGCTTGCAAATTCTCTCATTTCAGCTACCAGCTTGATCAGACTTCGCTTTGTTCTCTTATACATAGGTCGAACACCTTTGAGCTGTGTACATTTGTGGCTTACTACTTCGCTTCTAATTACTTATAACATACTCTTTACCCTGCCACTTTAAATGTTGTATATCAGCCACCAGATTCTCTTAAACCATGTCCTCCATCTTCTCTCTAACCACTCTTTATCCTGCATTTGTTCAATTCTTCACATCAACTCGCCCCGCGACTGACGACAACAACCCCGACCTAATAATAATCCCATCTCGAACTTGTTCGTGCTTTTGATTGTGCAAAAGTTGTATCTTTTTTGGCCGATGTTATACTTACTGGTAAGCTACCCTGAGCATATATTAATGAGTTGAATGCAAATACTGGACATACATACTTTTATGTCTGTTTGTGTATATTGTTGCATCCACTTGATAAAGAAATCAACCTGCAGGCATTGGATAACATATATATAGCAAATAACTTGTTTCTGTTGGTTCCTCTTTTTTTTTTTTTTTTTTTTTTTTTTTTTTTTTTTTTTTTAATTCCTTTTGTTATATAATATATACTTGATATCATTCAAAATCTAAAGACAAAGTTGTGGAAATATAATATCTTTAATTAACATGTATGTATATTGGCAGGTTCTTAGTGGTGGCACAATCAGCTTGTCGACCGAGTTTAAGAGATTGGTGAAATTGGTGGCCGGAACTTATTGTAGCTCATTACAAGGTCTCATTCGAAGCTCAGACAATTTACAAGTTCTTAAAATTATTCAGGTTAGATATATAAAGGGATCTTGAAAGTGATTGTGTGTGCATGTGTGTATATCACATTATGCCAGCTTCATGATCATTGGAGTAGTATTCCCGCACAAGTTCCAAGATGCTTCAAGCAGCTTAAAGACAGTTCTAATCGGTTGTTATAAAGGCTTGGAAAATGAGTGTGAAATGATGCAGTACATGTTAAAGCATGGAATTGTTGTTGAAGATGTGAAGCAGACCCGTCCCTTGGGCAAGGCCAACCAGGCCAGAGCCCACAAAAAATATGCTATTTTAAGGGCCCACCAAAAAAATAACCTAGTAGTATTATAGAACTAGAAGCCCATGTTCAAAGAAATTAATAGTTTTTTTTTTTTTTTTTAAAAAATAAGACTACAAGCTTTCAAAGATTAGAAAAAGTCTTTCACATAAAAAAAAGTAAAAGACAAAATTAGTACTTTTTTTTATATCAAGGAAATTAGGTAATAGTAAAAGAAAAATGAAATTAGGTAAAGCCTTAAAATAATACATTAATATTTCTGAAGCGACTTTTGCCATCCCCTTCTTTACTGTAAATTGTGCAAACAGAATTTGCAAAAAAAATAAAAAGTTCAAGATTGAATTGAAAGACGGATATTGTCTGATCTCCAGAGGAAATATCATTTTTCCAATTTCGTGGTCCATTTACAATTTTACTACTCACCAGCTGTTTATGATTATCTCAGATTCTCATAGGTATGTTTTTTTTCGTTTTTCAAATTTTTTTTTAGAAAGGGTGGTTGAATTTTTTAGGCAGAAAAATTGAGTTAAGTGTTTGAGTTTGTTTCTATTTTATTATTGATTCATTTTCTTTTTTTTTTTTTGTCTGTTCACTTCATCTCATCTCACAAATGTTTTCGTACTATAACCATATTTATCTATTTGAAAAGTTGTGTTGTCATCATAATTCATTTTAATTTCATGTGCATTTCATTATTTTGCTTGACAGTGAACAATAAATCATGGTCCGTCCTAAAAAATACCTTTCTGGATATGAAAAAAGGAAAAAGAAACAAAAGGTAGAAGCATTAATTCAATCACAAGCAGGAGCTATTCATAAGTTTTTGTTGGTACGAGTACGAGTATGAAATTGTCGAAACATGAAGACATCTCAACTGAAAATGAGATGATGAATGTTGAAAATGAGAATTTGGTTGATGATGAAGAAACTGACAAGTTTTGTGAGACCGGTGGAAATGGGAATGAAGATCCAAGCATATTATTTGGACCTCAAGATCGTGATGATCCTATTAGTTGGGACAAGATAGATCAAGAATTAAGAGAATTTTTTGTCAAAAGGGGTCCTATAAGAAAATATAATATTGATTATCCAAAAGATGATTCAGATAGGCATTTCTCACGAGTTCACTTCACTCGTCATTTACCGAATGGTGAGAAACATGACAGAAAATGGCTCGTCTATTCAGAGGCTTTGGATAAAATATTTTGTTTTTGTTGTAAGTTGTTTAAGAAAGTGGAAAACACGACTCAGTTGGCGAATGAGGGGTTCAAAGACTGGAAAAATATTGGTGAGAGACTTAAAGGACATGAAAGTAGCAATGAACATAATATTTGCATGGACAAGTGGATCGAGTTGGCTAAGAGATTGCAAAAGAATGAGACCATTGGTACACAAACATTAGAACACGGAGCATATTAACAAGGAGAAAGAACATCGGAGAGCAGTGTTATTAAGAATACTTGCCGTTGTCAGGACACTTGCTGAGAGAAATTTAGCTTTTCGTGGAGACAGTGCAAAAGTATATGAAAGTAACAATGGAAAATTTTTGGGCTTGATTGAAATGATTTCCTCATTTGATCCGGTGATGCAAGAGCACCTATGTCAGATTAAAAATGGTGGGGCTCAATACCACTACTTGGGCCCTAGAATTCAAAATGAATTGATACAAATGTGAAGGGGTGAGGTTAAAAGTACAATCGTTGCAAAAATCATGGAAGCTAAGTATTTCTCAGTCATACTTTATTGCACACCGGATGTAAGTCATGAAGAATAAATGTCTCTTGTTATTTGATGTGTGGATGTTTCAACGGATGAAATAAAGGTGAAAGAGTTTTTTCTGGAATTTTTGAAGGTAGATGATACATCGGGGATGTGACTTTTTGGCGAGCTTCAAGAAGTTTTGAGTAGTCTTAAACTTGATATTCAAGATTTAAGAGGTCAATGTGATATCCCACATCGGTAAATTAAGTGAATGTTCAAACCCATATAAGTGTGAAACATAAAGGTTTGTCAACTAGGGTTAGCCCTTTAAGACCAAGCGAGGACGGCGGTCTAAGCAGATGACCGAACATTTATGACTCATTTAGCGCTACCAGGCCCGGTCCTGCAGGCGTTCTGAAATAGTATTCAGAGCCGACTATCGAGGCGGAACTATACGCCGCACCGTACAAGAAGGCGGTGTAGGGACGGCCTCTAATTTACCTCTCCGGTAGGGGCGATCCGGGACAAGTCTTGGCCGTCTGGCGTGGACGCCACCCGCTTATAAGGGGAGAATGTGATATCCCACATCGGTAAATTAAGTGAATGCTCACCCCATATAAGTGTGAAACATAAAAGTCTTGTCAACTCGGGTTAGCCTTTGCACCAGCCAAGTGAGGGCGGTCTAAGCAGTTGACCGGACATTTATGACTCATTTAGCGCTACCAGGCCCGGGGTCTAGGGGCGTTACAGTCAAGGATATGACAATGGTTCTAATATGAAAGGAAAACATAAAAGCGTGCCAAGTAAATTACTCCAAGTAAATTAGAGCATTTTACACGCCATGTGGGTGTCATAGTCTCAACCTTGTTCTTTGTGATATGGCCAACTCTTGTCCGAAAGCATTGATTTTTTTGGAGCGGTGCAAAGATTGTATGTTTTGTTTTCTTCTTTAACAAAACGATGGGCAATTTTAACCGATAATGTGAAATCACTCACATTAAAGGCAATGTCACAAACGCGTTGGGAGAGCCGTGTTGAAAGTGTTAAAGAGATAAGATATCAAGTTACATAATTAAGAGATGCTTTAGTTGAATTGGCGAATACAGCAAATCAAAGTGAAGCAAACGCAAAAAGTGAAGCAAAAAACCTTATGAAAATCGATCTTGAAAATTTTGAGTTCTTGCTTAGCATAGTTATTTGGTATAACTTGTTATTTGCTGTTAGTAAAGTTAGCAAGCTCCTTCAAAAAGAAGACATGAAGGTGGATGTTGCAGTTGAGGAATTAAGAGGGCTTGTAAATTTCTTGAAATATATAGAGATAATGGTTTTTTGGAAGCAATGGCAGAAGCTAAAGAAATCGCAATTGATAAGGGTGTTGAACCTGTATTTGTTGAAAAGCGCATCGTTAGAAGAAAGAGGCAATTTGATGAGGATGTTATTGAAGAGGTGAATCAGTCAGCTGAAGAATCCTTTCGAGTGAACATTTTTTTTGTGTGTTGTTGATCAAGCAATTTCATCAATGAAGAGCAGATTTGAGCAATTTGAAGAATATGAGAAAATTTTTGGCTTCTTGTTTGATTTGAGAAAATCAAAGTATTCGAGCAATGAATGTTTGATGAAATCTTGTGTTGATCTTGAAGAATTTTTAAGGCATGGTAATGTATCAGATATTGACAGCAAGGACTTATTCATGGAGGTGAAACTCTTGAGAGAAATCATGCCGATAGAAGTGAAGAAGCCAATCGAAGTACTTAACTATTTAAAAGAAAAGGACTACCCAATTCATGGATTGCTTTCAGAATTCTTTTGACGATTCCGGTCATAGTTGCTTCCGGAGAAAGAAGTTTTTCAAAGCTGAAGTTGATTAAGAATTATCTTCGGTCGACAATGTCACAAGAAATGTTGAATGGTTTGGCCATGTTGTCGATTGAAAAAACATTGGTTAATGACATTGATTACACAAGTTTAATTAGTATTTTTGCATCTACAAATGCTAAACGACAAGTGTTTAAGTGATACTTTTGTTGAAAATGATTGACAAAAACATTTCTTTTGCATTATTTATACTATTATTAGTTGCCTTTATATGTTTTCTTCTTGAGATAGATGCTTCATTTTAATCTAAAAAAATATAGTCTACAAAAAAAATTGTCAAGGGCCCGATATTTTTATTTGGTTTAGGGCCTGGAAATTCACAGGGACGGCCCTGTATGAAGATATTTTATCATAAAAGTTTGAGGGACAGCGAAAGCTTCAAGAGATATGTGAGGTTCCAAGAAAGTCTCCGACATGTAAAGTACAGTTCAACGAGTGGACATTAAAGAAAACGTACAAAAATGCTGTTGTAAGTATTTAGGAAGGCATTTAGGAACAAAAACAACATTTGTAAATTTTTTTTTTTGAAGGATTGTATTTCTTTCTTAATTAGTAGGCATTAATTAATGAATCCTTTTTGTCCAATCTAGTACTGCAGAAACAAAAGCTACAATATATTGTTACACAACTATGTCAATCATCTCAAATAGTACGACGCTTTACTGTTGATTTGTTTGAAAACAGAGAAACACTGATTCGTCTTATTAGGTGTGTTTGAACTACAAAATTGGATCTATCTTGTTACTTGTATTGCAAATTGGGGTGAATTCTTTTTGAGATGTCTGCAGGCACCAAGGCATTTTGAGAAATCTTTATTTCGTCTTTTGAATTACAGATACACTTTGTTAGGTTGTGTAAAAGTATCATTGTATTTGTTGTCATTTTAATAGAGAGAACGAATACTCGTTTTATCCTATTAAGATATTTCGGTTGCCCCGAATATTTTTTTAAGACGATGTTTTAATTTTCTAATACTACAAAGGATCAATCCTCTGTATGTTCACAATGTTTTTTGTAAAGTTGTCCAATGATTTGAGTTTGTAATGAACTCATGTAGGAAATGCGAAGCTTAATAGCGATTTTGTGCTCGATGGCGTGTTGTTTGTTCTAGAGATTTTTGAAAAGTAATATCAATGACAGTGAAATTTTTTTTCACGAAATGTAATTGTGGCTTTCGAAATACTACCTCCGTCCCAAAATATATGTCCATGTATATATTTTCACACAGATTAAGAGAGTGGTTAAATGTTATTTATTTTAATACCATCTTTTGACTCTTATTAATGTAATAGTAGTAAGTAGGTGAATGAATAATAAATCAAGGGTTAAAAGAAGAAAAATGTAAAAAATTATCCATTAATATTCTAAATAAACTTATACTACTATTAGAAAAAATTTAAAAAAACGACTTATATTTTGAGACGGATGTAATATAATTTTAAGGTGCATTAAACTTTCGTGATGCTAGAAATAATTAAAGCTTGTGCCAGCCGATAAAATGCAATCTTTAATCGAGTATGAATCATAGTCTAACATGGACAAATCCATTGAAATGATGTGTGCTGGACGAAGATACTCATATTTTCGGGACGAGGCGTTACACCGGTACGTCTCTCTTTTTCTTAGGCAATTAACATCCAGCCAGCTTTCTCCACCTTCCAGCTACCTGTGACAGATCCAATAATTTATTTCAGTGGAGGCATATCGGAACAAACATCCAACCAGCTTTCTCCACCTTCCAGTTATCTGTGACGGATCCAAAAATTTATTTCAGTGGAGGCATCAGGACAAATTTGAAATAATCTACCGGGAGCACTAATAATTTACATTTTTTTTTAACATAGTTTTACATATTTTCATATTAAATATATTTATATGGTTGTTAATATCATTTTCACAATATCTGTTAACAAAATATTATTTACACAATTTAGCAGGTGATTGAAGTTGGTTTCACGTCCCCTGTTATTGTAGAACTAGAATCCCATCATTCTCTCCTTCCATCACTTCCATCCGTCTTCTTCCATTCTTGACAATTTTTCCTGAAATTGGTATCTGTTAATCCTATTTCAGTTTCTGATAAAGCGGTATCCATTTTGAACCCTAATTTCAACTCTGTAGTACCGAAATCTAGCTATTATTTTAGTCTGAAATTTCGCTGATTCTTGATTTAGGATTGAAATTCGTGTTGGGTTGACTACCTAAAGACCGCAGCTGGTTGAAATTTCGAAAGAATTACGCCGCAACTGATTGAATTCCTGGAAGATACATTCTTGTTCTTCTTCCATATGTTCGATAAAATGCATACCACAATTTGATGAGGCTGTGAATGTCTGCATCTGCAAATGATTTTTCTAGAGATTTATCAAGTGGATAAGCATGTTTAGTTGGTTGATTAAGTATAATTAACTGTGACTTTTAAACCAAAGTTGTGTAGTTTCATTGTGCATGTCAAGTCATGGCGTATACTTTTTCTTTAGTCTGAAATTATGGTAATTCTTGATTTAGGATCGAAAATTGTGTTGGGTTGACTACCTAAGCGCAGCAGCTGGTTGAATTCTTGAAAGAATTTAGAGGTAAAGATGATTATCTATTGGAATGCTATTTTCATACATTCTTGTTCTTCTTCCATTTGTTCGATAAAATGCATAATAAGGCTGAGAATGTTTGCAAGTGCATGTAGTTTTTCAGAGATTTATCATGTGTATAAGCATGTTTAGTTTTTCAATGTGCATTTCAAGTCATGGTCAATCAATTATATGTGGGAAAAAAGATTCGGTTATGCATTGAAAATTTCAGTTATGTACTTGGGGGAATTATTTTAGGATTACATTGGCAAAAATGAGGATATGATTGTAGCAACTTTACCAAGATTCAGTCTTATTCAAGTATCTTCACTTATGGTACATCAGGTCTCTTGGATTTTACAAAGCCTCCCTGTGGGCTTTAGAATTGTGATTGCAGTAGCTAACAGTTAACAAGTAGTTAATGATGGAGCAAAGAAAATCTCAAGTAAATCTCCATGATTCTTCTGATAGTCAAGAAAACAACACTGATTTGGTTGATAAGATCAGTGATCTACCGGTCGATATTTTGGGTCTTATTCTATCTATTCTTCACACAAAGCAAGCTGTAGCGACCTCCATTCTTTCAAAACAATGGAAAGTCGTGTGGAAGACAATCCATAATCTTGATTTCTGTCATGGTTGTTACTGGAATGGACAGACCGAAGCTGAAAATACGAAATTCGTCCGATTTGTTGACCGAGTCTTGCTTCTCCATGATGGTAGATTGCTAACTAAGTTTAGTTTGGTCTGGGGTACTTGTTGTGTTGAATCCCAAACTAGTTCATGGATCAATACTGCAATTACAAGAAATGTCCGTGAGCTTTCTCTGTGTTTTGTGTCTCGTATGGGATGGTATGAAAAGAATATAAGTTTACCTAATAGTATTTTCAGCTGTGACTCACTACAATCTGTGGAGTTGAAGGGCGGCATTTTTGTTTCTAGTTCAATTCTGGTTTTCCTTCCAAGACTAGAACGTCTAAAAATTGATGCACTTACTTTCATATCTGAGTGTGTGCATCAGTGAGAGAAACCGTGTTTTATGTTAGTTAACACTGACAAGTACTTTAGTATGATTCTTAATGTGTTTTCTGACATGTCAGCATTCACGCGACAAGAATCTTGATTACCTAGAGTTGAAACCTTCAAAACTTCCGAGGTGCTTGTCACACCCAAAGTGGACTACTCCTGTAGAAGTTCCAAGGTGCTTGTTGAACAGCTTGAAGAAGGTTGTGATTGATGGTTATAAAGGTTATGAAGATGAGCGTGAAACGATACGTTATATGTTAGAGCATGAAGGTGTTTTTGAAGTCATGAAAATATCTTGTGGTGGACTTCCGAGGGGCAACAGAAAGTTAAAGTTGCTTCAACAGATATGTAAGTTCCCAAGAAAGTCTCCGATTTGTGTAGTAGAATTCTTCTAGCAGACATCGTTGAGCAATGTCTAGGTGCTGTAAACCCCCCCACACCCACACACACATCCTGCAAGGAAGATTTCTAAACATTCCCTTTGGTATTGTAGATATTAATTTTGCACAGTATGAAAATTACGGAGTGCTAGAAATTGTAAGCTTTAACCCAATCTTCAAAACATGTTCATTAAGGCCTGGTTTGTAAATGTTTAAATTTCATTGATATATTTAATCCAAACTATTGTCTTTCTTCTTTGGACAGGCATTCCATCAACGTTCTAGCATTCGTGTTAGGGATAATTACACTTTGGGACCATTTCGTTTCATGATTTTTGTATTTTTTTTATCCCTAATGTTTCATCTTGATACTTTTATCGTTCCAGTCTATTTTCACCATGTGTCGGATTTTTATTGGTTAAAGCATTTTGTACCATGAATGTTGGTTGTTTGATATGTGGCGTTTTGGATGGAATTTTTTTTTTATAGATGTTGTGCAAAAAGGCCTAGACGAAACATTGGGGATAAAATTGCGAAAATCGTAAAACAAAAGGGATCAGAAGTATTTATATCTCATTGGTGTTATCAAACTTGCAAAGAAAAGTTTTGTTTTTCACCATGAATCTGCAAGGTTTAGAAAATGCTGCAAAAAAAAGAGTATTAAGTACACACAGTAAGAAGAATTACCAGAAGCAGACGACATCATTCAAACTAGTATGATCAGACTACTTCTCAAGACTTAGAGACAAAATCAAAGTGACTATGATAGATGGAGTGATAAATTGAAAGTGTAAAGCCGACATTTTAGGTATTATTTTGTCTTTTATTTTCACCAAGTATGTTGCAGCCACCTCCATTCTTTCAAAAGGATGGAAATTTTCGTGGATGACAGTCGATAATCTTTCTTTCAGCCATTAGGGTAACAACGAAGTTAAAGATATGAAATTCGTAGAAGATGTCACCCGTGTTTTGCTTCTCCGTGATGCTAGATCACTAAAAACGTTTCGTTTGTGTTTCGTGTACGTTCGTTGATCAGAACTTCAATTACAAGAAATGTCCAAGGGATTTTTCTATGCGCTGAAAATCATACTGGGCTAAATAATAGTCCTCGACCGATTGAGATGCCTATAAGTGTTTTAAGGTGCGTCTCTCTACGATCATTGGAATTGTGTGAGGGCGTTTGTCTTTGTGACTCGGATGCGGTTTTTCTTCCAAGACTCAAAACTCTAAAGCTTTTTTCGGTTGAATTCAAGTCTACGGATGCTAGCTTTTAAAGAACTTATAAGAGTATGCTCGATCTTAGAATTTGTTTCGATGTCTCCATTGAGATATTTAACTCGGTCTGTCAATTTCCGAAACATTCTAAAGATACGCCTATTTTTAAATACCTTCAGTGTGCATGCCTATTTTTAAATATTGTTTTGGTGATCTCTCAATGCCCAGGACATTCCGATACATGCCTAATTTTAAATACTCGTGTCTCGGGTAGATTTAATGAATGTCCTGAAATGCCCCTGAAATATCTATTGGAAACCAATAATATAATATTTTTTAGAAAAAAAAATCCAAAACGAATTTGCATATGTGGTATACATATAAAAACACCACATCCGTATTGAGCAAGAAACTGAAAAAAAGAAAAAAAAAAAAAAAATATACAGTCTGCGGTTTTCATTGACAGAATTAGGGTAACCAGAGATTCAGACCTTTGGCGGCACAGCAGAATCAAATTCTATGGTTTTTTGCAATATCAAGTGATTGTACAGCTAGATTTCTCTCCGATTTCTCAGTAATTTATCTCTATATTTACGCTTTTTTTTCATCAGCAATAGTCTATTAAATCGCAGCCCCTTTCCTCCTCTTTAGGTAGCCTGATAAACACTAGTGGAAGTTATTCAAATCACAGCTGAATCCGATACGATTGACCAGTAGTAGTCAAAGATGAAGCAGCCAAAAGAATCCAATATACATCTCCGTGATTCTTTCGGGAGGAATCAAGAAAGCAACGGTTATGATTTGGTTGCAGATAGGATCGGCGATTTACCGGACTCCATTCTTGGTATTATTCTGTCTTTTCTTCCCACAAAGGAAGCTGTAGCGACTTCCGTTCTTTCAAAAAGATGGGAACTCTTATGGGTGACTATCCAGAATTTTGATTTCAGTTTTAATGGTGACCAAATAAAGGATGGAGATGAAGAGATGAAATTCATCCGATTTGTTGACCGTGTTTTGCTTCTGCTTCTACATGATGCTGGATTTCTAAATAAGTTTTGTTTCTACTGGCATCATAATTGTATTCCATCCCATGCCATTTCCTGGATCAACACTGCAATTAGAAAAAATGTTCATGAGCTTTTAATATCTGTTAGGACTAGTGTTTTGGATGATTTTCCTGGACCACTTGAAATGCCTATAAGTTTCTTCAATTGTGACTCGTTACGATCTTTGGAGTTGGTTGACAACATTTCCGTTTCAGCAGCTGCGGTTTGCTTTCCAAGACTCGAAAGTCTAAAACTTGATTCGGTTTTTTTCTGGCCCGAAGAAGCTTTTGAAAAATTTATAAGTGGATGTCCAATGTTAAAATATCTGGACATGCATATGTCCATTTGGGACCTTTTTCGCAATTATGATCTTAAAGGTTTTACATATATAATATCTTCAACTTCCTTAAGACGTCTTGAGCTAAATTTGTATAGTGATTGGAATGAGGAAGATACTTATTTCAGACTGAAGCTAGTCGACACTTGCTCACTTGAGTACCTCAAGCTAGAAGGTTTTATATACGAGATTGTTGTGAAAAAAAGTCTAAGCTCTCTGACTGAAGCCGATCTTAGGATTAAGGTACCGACAATGGAATTCTTTGAAGCCAACTTTTGCAACTCATTCGTTGAAGCAGTTCGTGCTTTTAACTTTGCAAAAGTTTTAACTTTATCAGCTGATGTTATGTGGGTAAGCTTCTATATTCTCTATGAGTTTTATACCAATATTAGACTTCTTTGTGAATATTGTTGCCTAGACCGAATCAACATGGCACTTGATATGTTATGTTACAATTTTTTTCTTCTTTTCTTTTGTTACTTGACGTCATTCAAAATCGGAAGATAACATTATATAGTGGAAATACATGATCATTGACATTTGATATTCTCGTGGCTCTTAATTTTGCCACAATCACTTTGTCGACTAAGTTTACGAGATTGATGAAATTGGAGACAGGAACTTATTGGTGTGAATCGTGTGATTGTAGCTCATTACGGATTTCCTTCAATGCTCGTAGACAATTTAGAAGCTCTTTACAATTTATCGAGTTAGATAAAGACACCTGAAAAGTGTGAGTGTTACTCAAAGCGAGGAGATAGTACAATTTTTTAATAAAACATTTCCATGTAGTATATTTCATGATATGTTCTCTGTGATGTCAGGTTTCAGGATGTAAGTATTATGGTTACTCAGATTGGACAGATCCTGCACAAGTTCCGAGATACTTGTCAAACAGCTTGAAGAAAGTTGTAGTTAATGATATTAATTATGTTAGTTTTGTTCGTGAAATGATACGTTATATATTAAAGAATGGAAGTGCTCTTGAAACTATGAAGATATCTTGTTGTGAAGATATACCGAATAGTGAAAAGTTACAGTTGCATCAGGAGATAGGTAATTTCCCGAATAAGGCGAAGGTGGACATAATAAGTTAGTAAAGATCAAGGTGCTGTGACAATGCCGCACGATGAAGCTAATATTTTAGAGACATTAATTTATCAAAGCATACCAGCCACAAGAGAGAAGATTCATCTTAAGAGATGATATAGTCAAGATTAGATATGGTCTGTGTTCAAAATAAAGATTGTTTTGTATTTTTATTTTTATTTTTTTGGTACTATGTTTTGTTATTTTTTAAATTTAGATGTATGTGTTTATTTTTTAATTTTTTTTAGTGGAAAGCAACTATATGTGTTTATCTTAAATTAAGAGTTATGTCCTTTCTCTATCTACATTTGATATGCAACTATACAGCATTTTACTCAGAATTCATAAAGATGGGGCATAGAAAATATGTATGAGATTTTAATCGTAAAATTAGTTTATAACGTTGTATGGATGTTTGATTCTTTTTTTTTTTATAAATAGTTTAACTTGTTTTTCTTTATTACGCCTTAAACGCCTCTCCTTGTGGAGAGGTATTTACATTTATTTTTATTGAGGAATATCGTTGGATAATTGTCAAGTTCATAAAAATAAAATAAAAAAAGGGATATTTATTTATAAGGACTAGTTTCAATATTTAATAGGCATTTATGACACATTTAAAAGATATATTTGATTATAAGGACACATTTTCTATAACATTCCTAAACTACCCATTTCAACCACAACATTATTCCTCTTTTCCCTTCTTTCTTCTAATTTTTTCTCCGGCGATTGTTTGGAAGAATAGAAATTTAGGAATATCAAATGAGACCGACGAGCATAGCAGCCGCCAAGTTTGGATGCAGAAGTTGAACCATGAACATTTCAATTTGAAGCTTGTAAATAAAAAGTCATAAAAGAAAATCGAATATCAGAATGTAAGACACACTAACTAATGGTTTTATTGAATTGATTGAAATCCATAGAATGGATCACTCTATATATAGTGGAAAATCATAAGAGATAATCCTAAAACTAATCCAAATATAATTCTAATAATTTGAAAAATGATAAACAATCTTTTATTCAAACTACTAAATTATCTTGATAATATATCATCTTTATCTATTTTTCAACTCTATTCATCTTACATTACTTTATCTCTTCTAATACCTCCTCAAACGATGCCGGGGTTGGAGGCAACGTTTGCCGTCAACCAGGAATCTGATACGACTTTTTGACACCCACGGCTTTTAGCTTTGGCTCCCGGCTCTTTTGGCTCATGGCTCATGGCTTTTAGCATGTGGCTCTTTCTTGTTTGTCGAAAAATCTTTTCAATTTTCTCCGATGATTGCAAACCTGCCTTACTTTTAGCACCATCCGATGGAGGGATCTGTCTGTCTTCACTATAGCACCGTCTTCATTGTAGACGATGTCATAGATCTGCAATTTTTTTTATTTTTTTAATTGCATTATAAACGAAAGTGAATATAAATGGATGTCAAAGAATAGAGATGATGTTATATGACATGAGAAAGACTAGAGCAACAACCACAATTTTTTATTTATTTTAAGACACAATCTGTGATGAATATATATATATATATATATATTTTTTTTTTTTATATTTTATTTTATTTTTTTTGAGACGCAATATGCATGAAAGGAGAGGAATTATGTTCTGTATGCAACCATGACTAAAAAACTGGACGAACTGGACTTACAAAAAAAATATTGGATTTGGATAAGAAGGATGAACTTTGATTTATTGATATTTAAATTAAAATAATGCAATGCACAAATAATTGAACGAATATTGAAAAAACAACCAATGCATGTTTTTTTTTTCTGAAACGAAAAGAGAAAAACGGGAAGGGGATCGAACGCGGGCTCTCACTTGCAGCCAGTAGAAACCTGCGTGGTATTAACCACAGGATGAGCCTTATCGCTCAACCAATGCATGTTTGATTCAGTCTTACTCAACCAAATTGATGAGAATGCAGACACGAAAATAGGGAAATTTATTTAAAAGGGTGCGCAGGTGATGATTCTGCTTAAAGGGGCTTTGACTGGAGTGATTCTGGTTAAAAGGGTTTGATTTTGTGTGTAAAATGAAGGGTTTTAGATGAAGAGTCCTTTAAAATGAAGAGAGGTTACTCGCTTTTAAATGAAGACCCCCACGAAAATATGCAAAAATGAGGATTTTTTTTTTTAAGTGAAAAAAAAAAAATCGGGCAAAGTTCGCCAATATTAAAATAGTCCAACTGCCCATTTTTAGTCTCAATTTCAAATCGACTCCGTTCCGTTCCTATTCAACCACTTCGCCGCCGCCTGCCGTCGTGTTTTCTCCTTCGGCAGCAAAGGATTCCGATGTTTGAATCCATTTCCAGATTTGTTACACAAAACAATTTTTGATTTCATCACGAGTGCAAATGAAGAAAGAGCCATTGTTGGAGGGACGTGGGGAAATTTAGAAGTCTGCTGCAACATTTATGGAAAGCTCCATTGTAAGGCTAAGCTAGACTATAGGTCTCCGGCGATAAGATAGAAAGGGGTAGACTGGCGGAAGAGAGAAGAGGGCTGCCGGGCTAGGGGGTTCGTTATATAATGCTTTGTTGTTGTCCTGCATTTAGAACTCGGATACAGACATGGCTTCTTGATTATAATAAGATTCAGTCTTTTGCGGTGGGTTGGAGGTGAAGAAAGAAAACAGTGCCCTCCACTATGGATGGGAGGAGAAGACTTTGGTCGTTGCATCAACATGGAAGTCTATCAATTATGCTTATCCTATTTTACTTCCATAATACTATCTCTGAAGAGTGAAGTGTTTTGAATTTCTACAATTAATTTCTAGCTTAAGTTAAGGGGGAAAATGAAGACTTTTTATGTTCTCTTTGGTGTTCTTTGTGTCACTTTCGTCCTTTTTGTTTCCATGGCAGTAGCTGCAACCGAGGTACAAGACAACCCAAATGGTAATGCTTATTTTCAAAACTGCACCATGATTAATATTATGATTAATGTTGTAGAATTAGCTAGGTTGTGTCAATTTTGTTGTTGTAGCCTTGAAGGTTTGTAGCAACATTTTTTTTTTCATACAATTAAAAATGTTTTCTTGAAGAGATTGAGATGCTGCATATCAAACTCAATTCTATTGAAGAAGTCTTTGCTTTTGCTGGAAAGAGGACAAAAACTATTAGATTACAATTAAAGCAAACCCAGATTTTTATTGAAAATGAGTACTTAAGGTCAAGATTAATGTCTTTGATTCAAGGCCACCAAGAAAAGATATTAGAAGTCTTTATTGTTTCTACAGACTTTTTTTTTTTTCATTCAATAAATGTTGATGTGGGTTTGAGTTTGATTTGGAAGAAAATTGGTGCAATTACGTGAATTTGATGGTGGATTTGAGTATGATTTGGAATAAAATGTTGGCGTCATTGGGTTTTTTTATATTGTATCGGTTTTTTTGCTCTCTCAATTCTGTTTTTGGTTTCCAGTTCAGCTTTCCCCCCATGCTTTCTGGTGTTACAAGTTTTTATTGATGGAGCTATTTATTCAAGGATCTTTTATTCTCTATTTTGGAGGCTCATTGTACTGCATGCCACCCTTGGAAGCACTCTTCATCCTTGATGAAGAGTGCAAACAGGTTGTGTCCCTTCCGTTCTCCTGAATTTTTTTCCTTTTTACTTTACATCTGGGCTCTATTGGCTTGTTGTGTGGTCTTTCAGGAGGAAGATTGCAGTGACATGTGTGGCTCTTCAGTAGTTTTAAAGGGATGTAGCAGTCTTTGCAGCAAGAGGAGGCATGGGCAAAGTGCTGCTGCTGCACACTCTCTTTTTGGTGTTTTTTTGTTCTTTTAGGGTGTTTCTTTTTGCCTTGTTTCTTTTTTGCCCTGTTGTTTCATTTTTGCCACATGCTGGTGGTATCTTTTTCATTCTTTAGGTAAGGGTCTTTACATGTAGTAGGTTATCTATAAAAAAAAATGACGCAGTGACACCATTAATGTGTCACATGGATGTATTAATGTGGAACAAGCTTTCATGGTCATAAGTGCAGCAATCTTTTTTCCGAAAAGATTAGTAGGTTTCATGAAGGACATACATTATATATACAATTTCCAGACTCTTTTTAAAAAAAATAAGAGTCTGGAAATTGTCCGCAAAGCATATTAGAATAATATGTCAACCCTTCAAAAAACTGAAAATTTCTTATTTCTTCTCCAAATTTCTATGCAAGAATGGGTTCACAAGAGATTTTCACCGGAATCAGTATGATGATTGATTGTTATATTTCAAGATTTAAGAAGACTCATCCAGCATAGAAAATCAGCAAGTGTATTGCTTAAATTGAAGGACCATAGAATATTTGTCGTTTTTTTTGGTATACAAGTATGTCACTGCATAAAATGTTGATGTCACTGCATATTTGATTGCCGATGTCACTACATAAATTGTTGATGAAACGCATATTTGATTGCCGATGTCACTGCATAAATTGTTGAGGTCACTGCACATTTGATTGTCAATGTCACTGCATAAATTATTGATGAAGCGCATATTTGATTGCCGATGTCACTGCATAAATTGTTGATGAAACATGTATGATTGCAGATGTCACTACATAAAATGTTGATATCACTGCATATATGATTGCCTATGTCACTGCATAAAATGTTGATATCACGGGTCTCTTTTGCTTAAAAGGATGCCTGAGTTTTTTTTATTTTAGTATGGATACCAACTCTAAGGTTCCTATTTAGATTCAATTGCCCAATCTTCATCGCGGTATCTTTGCATCGCGGTGTCACTTCATTGCGGTGTATCTGCATCGCGGTGGTCACTGCATCACAGTGACTTTGCATCGGTGTGGCCATTGTATCGATGTGGTCAATAGATTAAGGGTGGTCAATACATCACGATGGTCACTGTATTGGAGGTGTCTCTGCATTGCGGCGTCTCTGTATCGGGGGTGGTCACTGCATCACGGTGTCTCAGATCGGGATGGCCATTGCATCGCGGTGGTCACCGTGCGTCGCGTGTGTCTCTCGCGATCGGGGTGGTCATCGCGATTGCGGTGTCTCTGCGTCGGAGTGGCCATCAGATCGCGGTGTCTCTCGCATCACGACGTCTCTACATTGATGTGTCTCGCATCGGGTGGGCATTGCATCATGGTGTCTCAGACGCGGTCTCTCAGATAGAGGTGTGGCCACCGCGATCGTGGTGTCTCTCAGATCGGAGGTGGTCACTGCATCGCGGTGTCTCTACATTGAGGGTGGCCACTGCATCGCGGTGATCAATGGATCTGGGGTGGTCAATGCATCATGGTGTCACTTCATCAGGACATCTCTACATCAGGGGTGTCAATGCATCGCGGTGTCACTTCATCGAGGTGTCTTTGCACCGTGGTGTCTCTGCATCGGGGGTGGTCACTGCATTGTGTTGTCTCTGCATCGGGGGTGGTCACTGCATCACGGTATCTCTGCATCGGGGGTGGTCACTACATTGCGGTTTCTCTGCATCGCGGTGTCTCTGCATTACACTGTCACTTCATAGGTGTCACTTCATCGCGGTGTCTCTGCATCGGGATGGTCAATGCATCGCGATGGTCAATGCATCACGGTGGCCAATGCGACGTGCGTCACGGTGGTCAATGCATCGTGGTGTCTCTGTATCGGGGGGTGGTCACTACATCGCGGTGGTCAATGCATCGGGGTGGTCACTGCTTCGGGGTGGTCACTGCATCGGGGCTGGTCAATGCATCGGGGTGGTCACTGCATCGCGGTGGTCAATGCATCATGATGGTCAATGTGTCGTGCGTTGCGGTGGTCAATGCGTCGTGATGGTCAATGCACCGCGGTGGTCAATGCAATAGGATGGTCAATGCATCGGGTTGGTCAATGCGTCGCGGTGGTCAATGAATCAGCGGTGGTCATTGTATCGCGATGGTCAATACATCGGTTAAAATTATAAAAAAAAAACAAAAAAAAAAACAAACAAACAATCTGTACAGCGCCTGAAAAGGAAGGGGAAAAAGAAAAGAAAAACATGAACAACGCATTTTTTTATAAATAATAATAATAATAATAATAATGAAAAAAAAAACCAATGCGGCAGTTTTTTGTTTTTTTTTTCTTTTTTTTCCATTAAGGGTATTTGAGTCTATCTATCTAATTTGTGTCCTTATAACCAAATAAGATTCCTTGGTGTCCTATTTGCCCAATTAAGTCTATTTTGTGTCCTTTTGGACCCTTGCCCCAAAAAAAAATTGGTTCTTTCATAAAATTTGGCGTTTCTCATTAGTGTTGTTGATAACTTTTATGAAATAGATGTTTTTTTGGGAAAACTTAATAATTTCATTGATAGAACAACCATATATATACACAAGTAGTAGAAAACTAACCACGAAGCCGCTTCCTAAAAATTAGGAAACATGGGATCATGACTTTAACCAACAACAACTATCTAGTAATAGGAAACATGCGAAAATGGGAAATAACATGGCTGACATAGCCTTAGGTAATAAAACTTAATTAACATAATAATTGATTTAATTCTTCTAACATTCCCTCCCTTAATCTGAGCTGTCTGTTCAGATTACATCACACATTCCCAGCTTATCTCTAAGCTTCAGAAATTGATCCCTCTTCAGTCCTTTAGTCATAATGTCTGCCAATTAATTTTCACTTCTGCAATGCAACAACTCAATGATCCCTTCTTCACATAGATCCCTTAGAAAGTGATACTTCATATCTATGTTCTTGCTTCTGTTGTGTAAGACTGGATTCTTGGATAACTTAATGGTTGAACTCTGCTGAACTTGTCCTAAAACTTCCAGCAGTATTCTTAATCAGATCAGTTGACATGCACCATGTGCTGCTGCTACAAACTCTTCTTCTGTTGTGGATAGAGTGACTATTGGTTGCTTCTTTGATGACCAGCTGATAGCACTTGTTCCATACATAAATACAAAACCAGAAGTACTCTTCATGTCATCAACATCTCATGCGTAAACACTGTAATACCCTACTCCCGACCCTTAGGTCTACTGGGGTCATTCTATGAGGGGTTGTGAAGCTCTCGTCGCGACTTCGACTTCAATACGAAGACTAGAAATCCCAAAATAATCCACTAAATCCACAATTTAACATATAAAAAAAATCCACAAGTTAATTTCCATTACAATATTGTTGGACAATCTTATTCAAAAACGAAAGAAAAATTACAAAGAAACGAATAACAACAAATTCGAATTACAATTGCAAAGGAAACGGAAAAAGGATATATGATCCGAGCCCTGTGTTGCACACAGTTTCCTTAAGACTAATTCGTCCCCTCACCTTCGTGTGCCGTGAGCTTCAGCGGGACGTTAATCTCCCAGGATAGACCGGATAGCAATGACAGGAAGCACAACGCCTTCAATTGTTTAAGAACCTTGTAGTTTGAACTCTCGCCATTCATGTAGAAAAAGTAAGAAGAAGCGCATTCTTTGGTGTGTAATAGATTGCAAAACCGAACCTTCATTGGAGCCTTTGAATCGAAGCTGCATTCGTAAGTGTCCGCAGGAGACGAGCGCCACTTACACAAGTTCAAGCCGAAATCCGGATGGATTTGCACCCCCTGCGCCCGCGGCGTAGAGAAAGGTTTATAAAGTTGGTAAATTCTTACCACTACACTAATACAACATCATATATATCTTTGGCTCTTTTCCTTCCTTCCTTCCAATGTGGGAGAAATTGGTTTCTCCAATTTTCCTTTATTACTAACACTTTCCATTCACCACTTAGGCCCAATAGGCCCAATATGAAATATCATTTAAAATATCCATTTTAACCATCATATTTCCAACAATCCCCCACATGAATGGAATAGTGTTTAAACCCTAGCAAAGGCTCTAAGAATGAAATTGAGAGTTCAAGCGGTAGATCAATGCATAGGATAGGTAGGTGTGACCTTTGAACCTTCCTTGATTAAATATGTGTACTTTCTTGGTTGACTAGTAGACGCGATGTCCTTGAACTATTCTCGCCGTTGGTGTAAACGATGACATATTTACCACAATGCATCTACCTATTAACATAGGTTCTTGCGGTTATGTCCATTTTGGCCGTGGACATCTGCCTGGTTCAGTAAGAGTTTCTAAGAATTGCGCCCTCACAATTCCCTTTGAAGCGCCCCTTTCTCTCTTACATAGGTGATTCTATAATTCGAGTTTTCTCAAAATATTCTTCTTACACAAATCATTAAAAACTCTTCTGTGAGCTTATCCTCGTTCAATCTCACTGTTTCTTCATCTTAGGAATGAGCTTGAGGGTTACCCCCCACAGTGACTTCACTTCGGCAATTAGGTTTTCCCATTGAACCAAGATCTTGGGATCTCCAATCTACAAGGTTGGGTTTTCCTTCGCAAAAGTTTTATTCCATGGGCTTTAGTCCCATTCCTCTTGATGATTTAGCAACTACCTCTTTATTTAACTCTTTGGTTAGCGGATCCGCAAGATTATCCTCTGACTTAACATAGTCTAAGGTAATCGTACCAGTTGAGAGTAGTTGTCTAATGGAATTATGTCTTCGGCGTATGTGCCTAGACTTACCATTGTACATTATATTCTGTGCTCTTCAAATCGTTGATTGACTGTCACAGTGAATACACATTCCTGGCAATCGCTTCGCCATTGAGGAATATCCTCAGGAATTGATGCAACCATTCTCGCCTCTTCCCACATTTATCCAATGCCACAAACTCGATTCCATTGTGGATCCGGTTTATCACGGTTTGTTTGGAATATTTCCAAGACACGGCTCAACCACCTAACGTGAATACAAAGCCACTTGTGGATTTTGAATCCTTTGAATCAAATCCAATTTGCATCAAGATATCATTCTATAACAATTGGTTCTCTTGTATAGTGAAGGCCATACTTACGAGTATATCTTAAGTATCTCAAGAACCTCATTATAGCTTTCCAATGTTCATGAATCGGATTACTAGTATATCTACTTAGCTTGCCAACAAATGTAAGCGATATATCCGGTCTAGTACAACTCATTAAGTACATTAGACTTCCAATGATCCTTGCGTACTCTAATTGAGATACACCCTCACCTTTATTTTTGAACAAAGGTTGACTTTGATCTATTGGAGTTCTAGCTTCATTTGAGTCATCTTTATTGAATTTTTCCAGGATTTTATCAATATAATTAGATTGACTCAAAATGAGACCATTAGAATTTCTTGTAATTCTAATTCCCAATATCATCTCTGCTAAACCCATATCTTTCATTTCAAATCAAGCGTTTAACATATCTTTGGTAGATTTGATCATCTTATCATTACTACCAACTATCAAAGATGTCATCCACATAAAGACATAAGATGACATAGCCATCTTTTGTTTCTTTCATGTAAATACATTTATCACATTCATTGGTTTTGAACCCTTTTTCAAGTATAACATGATCAAACTTTTGATGCCATTGTTTTGGTGCTTGTTTTAAGCCATATAATGACTTAACCAATTTACACACTTTCTTATCTTGTCTGGACTAGAAAAACCTCAAAGTTGTTCCATGTAGATTTCTTCTTCTAAATCTCCGGTTTAAGAAAGCGGTTTCACATCCATTTGATGTACTTCTAAATTACGCAAAGCGGCTATAGCAAGTACCATCCTAATGGAAGTTATTCTTGTCACTGTAGAATAGGCATCTGTTCAAAATATGCACACTCCAACTTACACCTTCATGCAAGAATCTCTTTGGAACATTTCCATATGCAAGAATGCTTCTTACCATATTCAGGATAGTCATATTCTTCCTCTCAGATACACCATTTTGCTGTGGTGTATAGGCTGCTGTCAACTCCCTTCCGATTCCATTACTGGTACAGAATTCTTCAAACTCTGCTGAGCAAAATTCTCCTCCTCTATCTGTTCTCAGACTATTGACATTTTGACATGTCTCTTTTTCTCTTAGCAATTTGAAGTTCTTGAATGCTTTCAATGCTTCAGATTTTTCTTACAAGAATTCAACCCAAGTTTTTCTGGAAAAATCACCAGTAAATGTAATGAAGTACCTTTTACCTCCATTTGATGATGGATTGATTGGGCCACATAAATCAGAATGGATAGTTCCAACACTTGTTTTGCCCTCCAAGACTTTCCTTTTTGAAAAGGATGTCTATGTTGCTTTCCTTTAGTGCACTCTTCACATACTTGCTGAGGAGTCTGAATCTAAATAAGCCCTTTAACCATTTCTTTCTGCTGAAGAGTTTTCAAACCACCAAAATTGAGATGTTCATATCTGTAATACCATAACCAAGATGCATCTTTCAATTCTACCATAAGACATGCTTGTGGCTCCTTAATTTCCAAAGGAAACAATCTGTTGGCATTTGATGAGAGATAAATTTATGATCATTATTATGACATTTCGCCCCATTTCTGATACCATTTTGAGCATTATTATATCAAATCAAGTCATAAATACTAAGTTTTATCTAAATATGTAAGTAGTAGTTATTATATAAATTATCGTATTTTTATAAGTTTTTGTTAGTTTTGTACCGGTTTTAGTGACCGGAGTGTCGTGTCTGCATTTACGTGGGTATTTTACGCTTTATTTCTTTGCGTAATCCTAAGATGAACTGAAATCCCGAGTATAGACACTTTTTGAAGTCAATTCGAGTCGTTGGAAGAAAGTTATAAAGCGTCACTAAGTCAAATGATCAAAGGGTTAATCGTTTCTTAAGAATGAAAATCCCGAGTATCGATGGGAATTGCCTATCAAAACGGCATTTTCTGAAGAAGTGGCCTTAATGAAAGTCGTAGATCTTCATATAAACGTTCCGATGCACTTTGAATCACGTCAATTGGACTTCTAGAACTCAAGATATGAAACGTCACTAGATCAAGTGATCAATCCCGAAAACGACACGTATTGGGAATGGCTCGTCAAAACGACGTTTTCAGAGAAAGTGTTCTTCGTAAAAGTTGAAGATCTTTGTATAAGCTTTCCAATGCAATTTAAATTATGAAGATTGGAGTTCTACAACTTAAACAGTGATCAAGTGGCTAATCGATTTGGGTTGATAAAAATCCCGAAATAGCTTCGGAGGAACACGAGGTAATCAAGAAGGCGTTTTCTGGAGAAGAGTCCTTCATGAAAGTTGTAGAGTTTCTCGAGACCTTAATTTTGGCATTTCGTTTGCAATTTTTAGAGGTCTACAACTCAAGTTACGAATTTTAGAAGTTTAATATATAATTATATACATACGCACATGCAAGCACATGCATTCGAAATAATTAGCAATGATGATTCCGGACCGGTCCGGCTCATTCAAGGACCGGTCCGGCTCCCCCAAATTTTCCTATATAAGGACACCTTTAGTGAATAAAGCAATTGCCCCTCTTCTTTCCCTCTTTCTCGTTCCTTTCTTCTTTGTTTTTTTGCATACACTTTGTGTGTATATATATATATATATATATATATATATATATATATATATATAGATATATAGATATATATATATATACACACACACACACATCGTCCTAAAATATATATATACATCCATTATATATATATAGTTCATCTATCTTCTTTTATTTTATTTTAGTACCCGTATATATATATATATGTCTATTATGTATGTATGTATATATGTTTTTCACATATATAAATAAAATGGTTATAGTATCGTTGTAATGGCGGAATAATTATCGAAGATTGTTGATTTCAAGATTTGGCATGTTAGATCCGTGAAACGACCCGATTCGATAGTCATAACCGGTAATATATTCTAAAATTATTATGTTTATTATTTCTATTTCTATTTATATATGATATTAAACTAAAAATATATCTAGCCAAGATATGAATCTGAATTAGTTAATCTTTTGGTAAAATGAATGATCGACTCTGGTAATAATGATTAAAATCAATTATGATGAATCTCTTTCTTTCTGCGCTTAATGAAACGTTAAGATTGAAAGACCGGAGGGTAAAATTGGTCGAGTGAAAACGTGACAACGGAACCCAGTTTCCTACCCGGGGGCAGATTTGTCTTGGGAAAGATAAATTTTATTGACATTTGTACTCGAGATCGTAATAATGTTAAATCATCAGTTTAATTGAAACTTAAACCGGAAAGTTGAATCGTCCGGCTTTGACAACCGGAGCCTTTTAAATAAAATTGACCGTTTGACGAACGGAATGACTCCTTTTTATCTAAAGGTAGATTTGTACTCGGGACCTGTTCAGAAAAACCGTAACAGTTGTGGACCTTGGACTGATGCAATGGACATTTGACAATTTCATACGCTCGTGTGAGGAGGAGTTGTCTAGCTTAGGAGTACACCGATTCATATATAATTTACACCTTGAATAAAGGAAGATCTGTCTCATTTATTTCTACTAAAAAGATATTGATTCAGTAAAGTATTCTTGGCTAGATTCCAAAAATATATATATATATTATATTAGTATTTATTTACTTATTTTACTTTATGCACTACTAACAATCTAACTACTAACATAATCTAACCCGAGGAAAATGATAAAACTGCGACTTAGATCGAGTTAATAATAGCTTCTTGGTGTTTAACCCCACTTAAAAGAGTTACCATGTTTTCCTGAGGAATACGACTGACTCACCAGACTAGCACTACAATTTGACCCGGTACACGCCGGTTAGGATCTGATAGCCTAGGTAATGTCCGTCGACTTTTCGACGCCGTTTCAAGGTTAGGTTTAGGTCTGTCGGCTTTTTGGCGCCGTTGCGGGAAAACGTCGCTAATTTCTTTCTTTGTGTCTAGGGTTACTACTTGTATTAGCTCAAAATTCTCGAGGATAAGTCAACACTCTTCTTATCACATTTCTTTTTTATTTTTCCGTTGGTATCTACCTTCTTTTAGTTACCAATTTTCTTCTTCTACCAAATTCGAGTTATTTTCTATTTTCGATAGTAGAAAGTAAACGTGGTCATAACAACCGAGGATAAGTCGATACATTTCTCAATCTCATTTGTATTTTTATTTTCATTGGTACCTACCTATTTGGTAAGATATCATTTTTTTTTATAAAAATACTCGATAAATACCGAGTGGCTTGGTAATTACCGAGAGAGAGAGAGAAAAAAAAAAAAAAAAAAAAAAAAAAAACTACTCGGTAATTACCGAGAGAAAAAAAAATGTGATTTTTTTATCGATTTCGTGTTATTTTCTATTCGATATTTTCTATTCCACAAGAATTGTCAAATCGAGTTATGAAAACGGCCGAATCGAGAATGAAACACCATCCGATTTAGGTTTTATCTATTTCAAGTTATTTTTCTATTTTTCGATAGTTGATGACCGAAGTGGTAAGGCCTCACTCACTCCTTATAGGCCTGATTTAAACACTTACGAAAGCGATTAAGAGTAGAGAGTAAACGCGGTCATATCGATCGGAAATCGACCAAGTATCATTTTCAAATCGAAATACGAGAATCAATCAAAACTAGTGATGAAACACCTGAACGAGGCTTGATCATGCCCAAGGAATATTAATAAATAAAATAAAAATAGAAATAATCGAAATTGGAAGCGAGTTGGAAGGAACCAAGTTTGAAAGGGCCAATTCAAACCAAACCTTATCCAAATTTCAACCCAAATTCATCTCGGTTCAACCAGATAAGGCAACACCATATCCAATGCATATTTTGAAGAAAAAGTGCAGAGAATGATGAAACACAAGTCATTCGAGGAAGCTTTACCATATTCATCTAATGACAAGGGTAAGGAGGGTATACATTCTATCCCTATTACAAAGATGAAGTTGGATAAAAAGTATGTATGTTTTCTTGACGATTTTAGTAAGGGAGAAGTTTGGGAGTTAATCATGAGAGCGTTATCTTCAACATTTATAATTCATTGAAATATCCATGCATTACACTAGAATCTAGTTCTTGTGTAGACACTTTGTGTTCTCTTGTGGTGGATTGTACTAACACACAGGTAATTGAAGAAGATGACTTCAGCAATAATGTGAAAGCTCGTAAACCGAAAGCTCGAAAATCAAAGGAAAAAGTTCAAGAATCGTTTGGATTGGTGGAAACTGTTTAACCTCTGTTGGAAACCGGTATTGAAGAAGGATGCGGTGCGTGAGGATGACCCACCACCAGTACATTAGAAAACTAAAGCACGATAAAGTCTGGCTATAGACTATAAATGTAGTCAATGACGGGTACTATCCTTCCTTTTTACTCCTTAAGCATTTATTTTTAGTGGATTATGTGCTTAATTGTTACGTGCTTTTGTGAGTAATTGTTAGAAGTATCCCGTTTTGTTTAGTATATTATATTAGTTAATCCTTATCATTTTGGTCGAGCAAACGACGTTAACCAAAAGCGCTACCGGGAGGCAACCCGTAAAAATGTTAAATATAATAATTACTCATACTTTGGATGATACTTTGCTAATACTTAGGATTGATTTTCATTTTGTTTCACCAAGTCTTAGGATGAATGTTTGAATGACATTAAAAGGGAATGATTAGGTGGTTATCCGAAAATCCCGATGGAGAAAAAAGAGAAAAATTCAAATGCATTATTTCTTAGACTTAGGCTGTTAGAACGATTTGAAATAACCCTTGAGGATCTGGGTATAAAAGACTCAGAGTTAATACTTTCTCACATATTTCATATCATGATCTAGTCATTTTAAATTTCAAATAATGTGTGACATGTATTAGTTCAACTCTTGTGGAATATTGTGTGTTTTAAATCAATAAAAGTTTATGTGGTGTGTTTATCTACCCTTTTGCATTACACTGTCACACTCCACATACTTTTATTTTATTTGCACACACAACGGTCATAACTTTGACCCACCCACCCACCCTTTTTTATCATCCGAGTATTTGTTTTGACTTGTTTTAGTGCACCATTGCTTTCCCAACAACTTATTTACACTCACTTTACATTGAGGACAATGTAAGTTCGTAAGTGGGGAGTGGAGTCGTTGGTCTAGCAATGGAATTAATGTTTATTTTGTATCAATAAATCCCTTAGTTTTTGATTTTTCGAGCATTATTTAGTTGATTAAAATAAATTGTATAAGGTATATATTTCATGGATTTGAAGATGTAATGATCAATTTGGATGTGTATAACCAATGTGAACCGTAAGTGCATTGTAATTCCAAATATATTTGTGTAACAGGAATTCCTTCACATAAGCCTTTGATATTGAGCGAAAATTTTAAATCAGTATCCATTCAAGATCCTAGTGGTTATTCTAGAGAAATAGCGATAACTTAGTACCTAATTTTTGAACGTGTACTGTGAATATATGAAGGTTTGAATGTGATAGAAAGGATATAAGTTAAGTAGAATTAAAATAAAGATGAACTATATATATGTTGGTTGTAGCTACCAATGATTGAGTGCAGTAGGGCGTTATCACGAAACGTCCTATATCACTATGAGGTTTAAAAGCTCCCGACTGCCTGATGATAGAAGTCCAGCTAGGGTGTTATCACGAAACGTCCTATTGCTGGGAATGAGGGCATATGCTACACATGTGGAAAAAAAAAAAGAAAGTTAGATAGGTATTAATGTATTCGATCTCACCTCATGACGCTTGCAAGATAGTCGATTTTGGCAATGAGTTCGGATATGTTAGTATTCTATGAAAAAAAATAATAAGAACAGAGCATGGTTGAAAACTTAGTTATCTTCTGACTATCCCCAGTATAAACTGAATGATATGCTTTAGGGATTATCCTAATAAGTACTCGGAAGAACTTTGTATGGAACTGTTACTGCCTATACCGAGGAAAGTCATTAGGACAGTCTGAATGGATATTTGTTAGTTTGCTTGAATTATTCAAGAGAGGATAGTGGAAATTGAAAAGGCTTGTCACACACACACTCTGTTATACATATATATTGAGGTTAAAGCCAGGTTGTAATTCTAACGGTTGCAACATCTGGTTGTTTCTTATACCTTCTATCTTCATAAATTTATCTCTTATTCATTTTGTTTTATCGCTTGTGTTGATCGAGGACGACCAAAAGCTAAGTGGGGGGGTTGTGATGAGAGATAAATTTATGATCATTATTATGACATTTCGCCCCATTTCTGATACCATTTTGAGCATTATTATATCAAATCAAGTCATAAATACTAAGTTTTATCTAAATATGTAAGTAGTAGTTATTATATAAATTATCGTATTTTTATAAGTTTTTGTTAGTTTTGTACCGGTTTTAGTGACCGGAGTGTCGTGTCTGTTTTACGTGGGTATTTTCTGTTTATTTCTTTGCAAAATCCTAAGAAACTGAAATCCCGAGTATAGACACCTTTTTGAATTCAATTCGAGTCGTTGGAAGAAAGTTATAAAGCGTCACTAAGTCAAATGATCAAAGGGTTAATCGTTTCTTAAGAATGAAAATCCCGAGTATCGATGGGAATTGCCTATCAAAACGGCATTTTCTGAAGAAGTGGCCTTAATGAAAGTCGTAGATCTTCATATAAGCGTTCGATGCACTTTGAATCACGTCAATTGGACTTCTAGAACTCAAGATATGAAGCGTCACTAGATCAAGTGATCAATCCCGAAAACGACACGTATTGGGAATGGCTCGTCAAAAAACGACGTTTTGAGAGAAAGTGTTCTTCGTAAAAGTTGAAGATCTTTGTATAAGCTTTCCAATGCAATTTAAATTATGAAGATTGGAGTTCTACAACTTAAATGGTGATCAAGTGGCTAATCGATTTGGGTTGATAAAAATCCCGAAATAGCTTCGGAGGAACACGAGGTAATCAAGAAGGCGTTTTCGGAGAAGAGTCCTTCATGAAAGTTGTAGAGTTTCTCGAGACCTTAATTTTGGCATTTCGTTTGCAATTTTAGAGAGTCTACAACTCAAGCTCACAATTTTAGAAGTTTAATATATAATTATATACATACGCATATGCAAGCACATGCATTCGAAATAATTAGCAATGATGATTCCGGACCGGTCCGGCTCATTCAGAGACCGGTCCGGCTCCCCAAATTTTCCTATATAAGGACACCTTTAGTGAATAAAGCAATTGCCCCTCTTCTTTCCCTCTTTCTCGTTCCTTTCTTCTTTGTTTTTTTGCATACACTTTGTGTGTATATATATATATATATATATATATATATATATATATATATATATATATATATATATATATATACACACACACACACACGTCCCAAAATATATATATACATCCGTATATATATAGTTCATCTATCTTCTTTTATTTTATTTTCTACCATATATATATATATATATGTCTACGTATGTATGTATATATATTTTTCACATATATAAATAAAATGGTTATAGTATCGTTGTAATGGCGGAATAATTATCGAAGATTGTTGATTTGAAGATTTGGCATGTTAGATCCGGTGGAAACGACTTTCGATTCGATAGTCATAACTGTAATATATTCTAAAATTATTATGTTTATTATTTCTATTTCTATTTATATATGATATTAAACTAAAAATATATCTAGCCAAGATATGAATCAATTAGTTAATCTTTTGGTAAAATGAATGATCGACTCGGTAATAATGATTAAAATCAATTATGATGAATCTCTTTCTTTCTGCGCTTAATGAAACGTTAAGATTGAAAGACCGGAGGTAAAATTGGTCGAGTGAAAGCGTGACAACGGAACCCGATTTCCTACCGAGCGATTTGTCTTGGGAAAGATAAATTTTATTGACATTTGTACTCGAGATCGTAATAATGTTAAATCATCGCTTTAATTGAAACTTAAACCGGAAAGTTGAATCGTCCGGCTTTGACAACCGGAGCCTTTTAAATAAAATTGACCGTTTGACGAACGGAATGACTCCTTTTATCTAAAGGTAGATTTGTACTGGGACTGTTCGAAAAAACCGTAATGATTGTGGACCTTGGGTGATGCAATGGACATTTGACAATTTCATACGCTCGTGTGAGGAGGAGTTGTCTAGCTTAGGAGTACACCGATTCATATATAATTTACACCTTGAATAAAGGAAGATCTGTCTCATTTATTTCTACTAAAAGATATTGATTCAGTAAAGTATTCTTGGCTAGATTCCAAAAATATATATATATTATATTAGTATTTATTTACTTATTTTACTTTATGCACTACTAACAATCTAACTACTAACATAATCTAACCCGAGGAAAATGATAAAACTGCGACTTAGATCGAGTTAATAATAGCTTCTTGGTGTTTAACCCCACTTAAAAGAGTTACCATGTTTTCCCTGAGGAATACGACCTGACTCACCAGACTAGCACTACAATTTGACCCGGTACACTGCCGGTTAGGATCTGTATAGCCTAGGTAATGTCCGTCAGCTTTCTGACGCCGTTTCCAAGGTTAGGTTTAGGTCTGTCAGCATTCACGGGGACTTTAGCTATGATTCCCTTGCTTGAATCCTTGATTTCACACTCCTCATTTTTCAGAATAATCTCATATCCTTTTTCTTGTAATCGCCCACCACTTAGCAAATTGCACTTGGATCGGAACATATAGAACACTAGAAATGGTTTGGATGTCCCATTCTTGGATCTCGATGCATATATTTCCTTTTCCCTTTACACTTACTGAGAAGTTATCTCCAAACTTCACCTTTGAATGATAAGATTCATCCAAGTAAGAGAATGATGCCTTATTACCACACATATGATTAGTACATCCTATATCAACATACCATACTTGGGGTGCTAATGTCTGCTCTGCTGGATATATAGAAACCCGAATCCGGATCCGCCCATAATTGGATTGTCAGATCTGACTCACAGAACCGATCGAGACACTCGGTCGCATGCCGCGATGGAAGCTACAATTAAAATTCATTTTTCGATTTTACCACGATATGATTCACATTATAATTAATAATCTACAAGAAGATTAGTAGATATACCCAACCGGAGAGAAGCCGTGATCTTCTGGATTGTATCTCCAAGCGACGACTGGTGGACGTCGATCCCGTATTCGAACCTCATCGAATATGCCTCCAAGAAAAACCCTAGTTTTTCTTCTCCCAATGGCTAAGATAAGAAAACAAAATTTCTCTCTTTATCAAACTAAAGTGGCGCAATTTTTATCTAAACTACCGTTTGTTTTTTTGTTCCACTTTTGTGTTGGGAGAAACTCTCTTCTAATAGGAAAATAACTAATAATTTTGAGAGTTTATCTTTTACACACAAATTTATCTTTTCCTTTTAGGAAAATAAAACCTTTATTTCCTATTTATCCAATAAGAAAACTAATTTCTTATTTATAATTATTTAACACATAAATAATTACATTATCCACATTATAATTAATTAGGAGAAAATTTCTTTTCCCAAAATCAAATAAATTTGCGCCATTTTTAATGCCAATTGGGATAATAGAAAATGTCTTTTTTATTTTATATATTATTTACCAAATAAATAATATTGCATATTCATTAAATAGACCAATTAACTACTTAATTTATTCTCCAGGTTCCACAAAACGAGAAACACTCGTGTGTTAGGAGCCAACCCGGGGACCATGGACCTATAACCAGTAGCTACAATAAATTGAATAAAATATTTATCGAACATAATATTTCTACTCAACTTATTAATTCCGGAATTACGCTACCATAAATCCGAAACTGAACTCTATCGATTATAGATGTAACTTATTCTCAAAGCGTCGAGTCGGTAAGTGTCCATTGATATAATCATTACATACAGACTAACCCTCCATAGACTATCCGTAACGAAGCGGGATTATTTCCGTAAACCTTCTTCATTACATCTTATCCTTATTTACCATTAACCCACTAGTGATAAATTAGTTCATAGCCAATACGAACTCGGCCGATCGATCAGTTTCTAGGATCAATAAGGGGATTGTCTTTCTACTTCCACACGGAAGGAATGGATTCCACATCTGTGAGACACACACTCCTCACTCATTCCAGCATAGTGCCAACGTGAAAGTGATTCGGACCACGCCTCTTAGAGATCCTTAACGAGCACATCAAACCCTATCCTGAAACATGTAGGACTATGCAATCACTTCAGGATTAAGGTTAATCCATATATGATCATCTTGTGAATTAATAAGATTTCTCAATCACGGAATTATATGAGAAATACATATTAAATCGGTCCAGTCATATATGACTACATCATATATAAATGCCCCACTTAGATAACCAATATCGACCAGTGCAGATAAAAGACAGGTCACACAATAAAGTGTTAGGCGCATTAATGTTGGTTTAATCAATAGACACCATACTTTGATTAAGTTCACCACGGACTAATAGTTCAAGTGTATCACCATAAACTCAATCCTCATGTGTGACATACACTAAGTTATATGGCTACATATGATACGACTTGGGGTTTTCAGCAGTGTATTACTTACAAGCACGAAGCAAGTAATAAGATGAGAATAAATCATCATTTATTAATTATAAAAACAATTACATAAATTGTCTTTTGGTATTTACTTTCAACATGCTCATGTTGTGTAGTCATCAGCCAGGTCTCATCCTCCTCTTTTATCGACAATGTGAGAACTCTGTTGAGTCCCTTTTCATTGTCTCTGGTAATTTGGTGTAGCACTCGACCGGTAGTGTCAAAATTTTTACACCTAAAACATTCAACATTCTTTTTGTTTGAAGTACCTCTTCCTCTCCATTCTTGGATGATGAGGTTGTCCTCTTTGTCGAAATCCTGGATGTTCTCCCTCTAACTCTTCCTCTGCCTCTACCCTGCCCTATATAATTGCTATTAGGCGGTGGTCTTCAAGGCCTACTCTTCATTTGATGATGTTGATCCTCTCTTCATCTTACTGTTCATGAACTTGCAAAGAGCTTTGCAATTCATCAAGAGACAATGCATCAATGTCTTTGGATTCCTCAATGGAACACACCACATAATCAAATCTTGAGTTAGAGAACTCAAAATCTTCTCCACAACTGCTATATCCTCCATCTTATCACCAAGAAATCTCTTTTTATTGCAAATTTCCATGGTTCTTGCACAATAAGTTGAGACAGATTCACCCTCCTTCATTTGTAGGGTTTCAAAGTCTCTTCTTAAGGCCTGTAGCTGTGATCTCTTCACTCTGGCATTTTCTTGGTACTTCCTCTTCATTGAATCCTAGATACCCTTTGATGATTCCTTGTTGAGAATGGTCTCCAAGATAGCTCTATCTATTGCTTGAAACAAATAGTTCTTGGCCTTCAGATCCTTGAGTTTTTTGCCCTCAAAATTTGCTCTCTGAGCCTCAGTTGGGGGTGGATTTCCTGCTGGTTCAACCACTCCTTGCTCAATGATGGTCCAATACTCCTTAGAACGCATGAAGTTCTCCATCAACATGCTCCAGTGATCATAATGTTATCCATCAAACCTGGGGATGGAAGCTTGAACAAAATTTGTTTCGGCCATGGATCTTTCTCTAACTGCTGTTGAGATTATGGCTCCGATACCACTGATAACTTTTATGAAAGAGATGATTTTTGGAAAAACTTAATAATTTCATTGATAGAACAAACATATATATACAAGTAGTAGAAAACTAACCACTAAGCCACTTTCTAAAAAGTAGGAAAATGAGATCATACCTTTAACCAACAGCAACTACTCTAGTAATGGGAAACATGCGAAAATGAGAAACAACATGGCTGATATAGCCTTAGGTAATAAAACTTAGTAACACAATAATTAATTTAATTCTTCTAACAGTTGTTCCTCGTTGAAAACTCCTACATTTGCCGTAACAGCCCTTTTAAACATTAATTTGTCAAGTGTCTCTATATACCTACTTGCTATTTTTTTCCGAACGTAGCGCTATGATCAGCGCGCGGACCCAAGTCGAAAGGAGGGGTTAGCGTGTCACTAAAATCCGAAAATCGATATAATTTTATTGATATAAAAATATAAAAATACTATTTACATCGTCACTCTATTTTTCAATTTGTCACGATGGCCTCCGGATTTATTTTTTCTGGATCCGCCATTGGTTATGATGTCACAAAATGGTCCGCACCGGTTATGATGTCAAGAAAAGAAAACCTAAAAATACAAAATAACAACACATAAGTCACGGAAAAAATGGGGTATTCGAAAAATACCTATATTCCAAAATTACCCAAAATACGCCATTCAACACGCCCAAAGACGGACACGCCCACTACATGCCACTAGTACACTCAAGATGAGCGATCACGCTTTTGAAGATGGGCAATTACGCCTATAAATAGGCGATTCGCCTATTTTGAAAATTTCGCTTGTTCCGCCTTAAAAGGGCAGAAATGCTCATTTTACACCAGCAACATTCATTTTCAAAGGATTTCATATGAAATTCGAAGGTTTTTTTTCTGAAAATCAAAAGATTTCATAGGATGGATTCTTTCATTTTCAAACTGTATATCGTCGTCAATCCATTGAATCCTTCATATGGAATCCCGTAAACGTTTTGAGTCAAATTTTAAAGTCTTTAGTTTAGCTTTCGTTAAAAAATACAAAGAATATTTATAACATAATAATTCTCAATAAACCCTTGAACATTTTGAGTCAAACTTTAAAGTTTTCGAGTTTAGCTCGTTAAAAAATACGGAAAAATATTTATTCTCAATTAAATAGGTGAACATTTAGAGCTAAATTTTAAAGTACTTCGAGTTCAAACTTTTTAACCTTCATCACCTGCTTGAGTTCAATTAAATCGTATACGTGAATGTGCATTTCACTAATCGAACTTTGAAATTGTCAGTGAACGACTCAGGTGGTTTACACTCCTATTCTATTCCCGCCATCTCCACCCCCAGGCCCCAACCCCACCGTATATCTTGTGCATTTACTGTGTAAAAATATACTAGTTCGTATAAGTGCTATTCCCAAAAATGGGAATCCAAAACCTAAAAAATTCCCCTTTAATTTATTATTCTCACAAATGGTTGTTTGATTACTCCTTACCGTTTCTCTACAACTAATCTGATCTTTCCTTGGAGTTGCATTTGCTATCAACACTGTTGCGGAGCTTGAATTTGTCAAGGTAATTGTTGAATGTACTGCTGTGATTCTTCATTTTTTCAGTCTTTACAGGTACGATTTTTATATAATTCGAAACCAATTGTTTGTTATTTCTTCAAGTTTTTTTATTCTTATCACAGATTGCTCGATTATTAGGTCACAGAGAAAATTTGGTGATGAAATTGATAGAAATGCACCAGAGCAGAGCAGAGCAGAGCCTGTTTCCATTGTTTATACAGCTATTTTCTCCTTAATTTCACCTTTCGTTTTCATTTGCGAGAGTTGGGTTCAGTAACTTTCTACAATATTTTCCCTCATATATAAGTACCCCTCTTGGTTCCTGATTATAGCTAGTTTAAGTTATTCAAATCAGCTGAATCCGGTAGTATTGACCAGTTGGTAACGATGAAGCGAAGAAAAACCAGTAGCAATCACCATGATTCTCCTGAGACTCAAGAAAACGGGAGTCTTGATTCGGTTGATAGGATCAGTGCTTTACCGGACTCTTCTTTGGGTCTAACTCTGTCTTGTCTTCCCACAAAGAATGCTGTAGCTACCTCCATTCTTTTGAAAAGATGGAAATCCGTGTGGAGGACGGTCCATAATCTTGATTTCTATCATTGGGTTTATTGCAAGAACTGTGACGATACCCGACCCTGATTACGCCACGTGTCACCTTTAGGGGTGCTTAATAAATTACCACTCCTTGAGGTTAGGGCCTTAAGGGCCGAACAGAGGGCGGATCGTCTACCATGGGAGACCGGTCTGAACTCCTCCTCCAGCCGCCGCAGGACGGTAAAAGACCAGGCGAAGAGGAGCTGCCCAGCTCGGACGTTCTGGTTCTGGGGGCTAAGCGGAGAACAGTCCGAACTGACTCGTTGTTATTCCAAGCGAGGGAGAATAAATGGAAAGGATCTTTAGTCATAAAGACTCCAATCTTGACATTAAATATGTCTATGATTATCTCCTATTTGGGGGATTGAGTCGTGTTTATCCTTAGGGATTAATTATTAATTATAATACTTGCCCACCAAGTAAGAGGGGCGAAAGATGATCTATATAAACGACCCTAAGGAACTACGGATGACTTGATTCCAATTCAATTATTGGATACGTAGGCATCTCCCAGAAATATTCTGAGAGCTCAGTCCGAACACACCAAACATCTCACCCTTTACGATAATTTAGGGTTTAGGGTTATCGGTCGTTGTCACATAGAAGATTGACTGCATTGATTCTTGGGCGACTTCCGCATCGTCATTTGGCGCTGAAGGAGGGTTTCTCTTGCGATAATCAATCTAAAAACAAGAATCACTAAGAACGTTATGGCACCACCGAGAACACAACCAAGAAGAGTACAGATCCGGCCCAACAGGAGGAACTTGGCTAGTCAAAGCGAAACCAAGATCGGCGGCCCGAAGAAGCGAGATCCCCAAAGGATCAAGTAGATCGATCCTTCAAGACCCAGCCAAATAAGGCATTGGTTGGCGCTCTGAAAAAAAATCTGGACAATACCACCATCAAGATTATTCGGATGAGACCACTCGAAGGAAGGACCCCGAGAAAAACCCGAAGAGAATCTACGGCGGAGTCCACTAATAAACCGGAGATCGTGGAATCAAGCACCCACACGACTACGGAGTTATCGTTACCGAATGACACGGCCAAGGCCGAACTGGATACTATGCTCGGTAAGCGATCAGACAACTATCTGATCTGTGCGTCGCCTTTCACTGAGCATATAGACCACTACCCCCGTCCAGCAGGTTTCAAAATTCCGAAGATTAGCGCATATGATGGATCCAAGGATCCTTGTGATCATATGCATCAGTTCATCTCCCACATGAACCTATATAATGCGTCGGACAAGATGAAGTGCAAGACTTTTCCCGCACTCCTAACCCGGAAGAGCTGGGAGTGGTTCAACAGGATCCTCTCCTAGATCAATCTCAGGTTTTGGGACTTTGACCAGGAAGTTCGTTCATGCATTCATTGCGGCACGACCTTTCCAAAGAAATCAAACTCATCTGTTAACTTTAAAACAAAAACAAGATGAATCCGTGTTACGCTTTTATAAAGCGATTCAACGAAGAGGCCGCACAAGTTCGGGCGCAGATGACGAGTTCTTTGGTCGCCTCTTTCGTGTGGCGTGTCTGCGAGAGGGACGGCTACACGTAAAGCTTAACGACAAGCTCCCAAACACAATGGAAGAATGTCCGGGCGTCGCATATAAGTCTTGCCAGGGAGAAAAGCAAATCGGCTTAAAGAGAGATGGAAAAGGGTGAGGCAAGAAGAACAAGCTGAAGAAAGATCGGACAAAAAAGAAAGTCGAGTTTGGGATCGGATAATCTGCGCCCATCTCTCGATCGTCTGGGGAAGAAAGGAGCTCTGCAGATGCGGAGACTTCATCCCGCCGAATGCAGACCTCGTGAACAAGTCCTTGCGATAATGCAAAGAAAGGGCATTGCTAGGACCCCACCCCGATGAAGGGGCCTAGGGAGAACGAGAATCAAAGCAAGTATTGTAAGTATCATCGGGATGTAGGACATGACTCGAGCGGTCACGCGAGACCTAATCCGAGATATTGGCCGCAGCAGATAATGGAAGGACAAGCTGGATGAAGTTATAGATCGGTCTCAACAAGCTGAGCCCAAGGGACGGCGAGAGTTTAAGCGTAGGAATAACGGTGATAAGGATCATCGAGATGAGCAGAAGTGGAGGAGAGATCGTTCTCCTGATCTTTGGAGGACATGCGAGATAATCGCCTGTGAACACAATCAATACGATCTCGGGGGCGAGCAGTTTCAAAGGTGACGAAGAAGAAACAACAAAGTCTCTGTTACCCTACTTCCACGAATAAGAGGCAAAGGATGTCAGGAGAAGTAGTATATGGACCAATGGACTCATTACCATTGGTGATCAACAACGAAGGATTGGTGATTGAAGCTGTGATTAGCAGGAACCGGATAAAAAGAATTTGCGTCGATACGGGTAGTGCCGTGAACGTCCTCTACTATAATGTTTTCATAGCAATGAAACTGAAGGACGCCGAATTGAATCCTGTCTCCACGCCTCTGTTCGGCTTCGCAGGACCTCCGGTTCATCCATTGGGGGTGATCAAGCTGCTCACTACCTTTGGAGAAGGCACGAGGAGCAGAACTCTAATGGTAGACTATGTGGTGGTGAAGGCACCATCGGCTTACATTGTGATAATGGGAAGGCCGGCCCTTATAGATCTTCGGGCTGTGATTTCACCGGCCCATGTTAGCATGAAGATCCCAACAGGGGAGGGGTCGATAGAAATCAGAGGAGATGTGGAAACGACCGGAGCTGCTATATCTTTAAGCAATAAATGGGAAAATGGTGCAACGAGTTTGTATCGAGGAGCTAATACCCAGTGTGAAGAAGAATCGGTCTTACGAGGATACAACAGAGGTACATGACGTCTATGGGACGAACAAGAAGACTCGACAGATTCGCATTGGGGCTGGATCCCTCCCCACACAAAGAATCGTTGGTAAAGATCCTTGAAGACTTTAGAGACGTGTTAAACTTGGAGGGCATAGGATATGCCAGGGTTGTCTCTGATTTGGCGATTACATAGATTAAACAAGAAGCCTGATGCCCTATTATTTTTAAAGGAGGTAATGTATATGATTGAATTTAGTCAAGAAACCAGATTTTATTATGTTTTGTTGACAAATTCTATGTAAAATATCTAAAATTATGATATAATTAGTATAAAATATTAATCTTTGTAGTTTAGTATAGTTAGTAGTAAAAGTTAGTATTTATAATAAAAAGTTGTAGTTTTGTACGGTTTTAAAATTATGTAACCGAATATTAATCTTTGTAGTCTATTTTACGGGTATTTTAATGTTTATTTCATTTTAGAGAATCCTAAGATGAATTTCATTGCGAAATCCAGTATCGATCGACACTTTTTGAAGTCAATACAAGTCGGTGAAAGGAAGTTATAAAGCGTCAACGATATAAATGATCAAGGAATAATTGTTTCTAAATCTCGAAAAGGGCGTATAATACAAATGGCTCATCGAGTATGTTTTACGAAGAAGTGGTCTTGATGAAAGTTGTAGAAATTTAACGAGCTTTTCAGCGGAAGTTCGATTATGTCATTACGATATCGAGAATTCAAATTCACGATTTTAGAAGATTAAGCGTGTAATTATATATAATTATATATATAATTACACAGCACAAATAATGATTATGTGTGACATGGGGAACATCTTGAGGACAAGCTGAAATGATTAGCATCATTACACGGACCGATCCGGCAAATTTTGAGGACCGGTCGGGAAGGGAAAAATTCTATAAAGGGGAGCATCGAGAGAGTTCATTTGGAGGTGTACCAAATTATATATATAAACCATATTCTATATATATAACTCTTTCCCTCTTTCTTTTATAGTTGTAAATAGGCCTTATGCCAAAATAATGTAGTAGTAATGCGGTAATAATGTTAGGAAATTCTCGAAGGTTAGATTATTCTTTGAAATCGTTGTAAAATCCGGAAAAAAGGCGATTTACGAGTCGGCCGATTATGTCGGGTAATTTCTATAATAATTATGTTTATGTTTGTCATTTTCTTCTTTTTAGTTTTATAATGTTATTAGGCTAGATCTAATAACTAGCAAAAGTTATGTAATTATATTATTTTGATCTTTTATTAATGGAATGATGTTAAAATAAAAATGACTAAAATTGAGTAAAATGAATCTTTTTCTATTTAAGCTCGTAATGATAACATATTCGAATGAAGTAATCAATCATAATGAATACTACATATAACTTTGGCGATGAAGCCCGACCCGAGAGAAGTCGGGATATGAGTAAAAATAGAAAAACCGGAGGTAAAAATGGCCGTCGATTAACGGAATCCTATTTCCTACCGAAGCGATTTGTCCTAATAAAACAAATCTTATTAAAATTTGTACTCGAGATCTTAATAATGTTAAAATCACGTTTAATTGAAACTACATCGTTTGTATTAAATCGATCCGACGACAACGGAGCCTCTTGAATAACATCGGCCATTTGACAAATGGAATCACCTCTTTTATCCGGGGTAGATTTGTACTCAAATTACTGTTTTGACTAACTAAGTTTAGCATGGGGCGATTGTGGACCTTGGGTGATGACTTTTGACATATGACAATTTCATACGCTTTCGTGTGAGGAGGAATTGTTGACATTAGGAGTACACCGTTTCATTCACTCAATTGGACCTAAAAAAGAAAGATCGAACACATTCCATTAATTGAAAAGATCATATAATTTGATTACATATACTTTGGTTAGATGCAGTTTATATATTATATTTTGGTATCTATATATTTATATATCTATATATATTATATTAGAATAACTTTTAAATTACGCATTTATTTTATGTTGGTTAGAGTAGTAGTGTCTGTGTTATAAAATTGCGGTTTAGATCGAGTTAATAGCGACTCTTTGGTGTTTAACCACACTTAAAAGAATTACCACTTTTTCCCGAGGATTCGACACGACTCACCACTTTATCACTACAATTTGACCCGGTACTTTGCCGGTTAGGATCCGTCTAACCTAGAAAGGTCATCCCCTTCTTGGCGCCGTTTCTAAGGTGCAGTTTGGTGACGTCGACTTTAAAGCGCCGTTGCCGGGAAACAAAGTCGCTATTTTTTTGTGTCTATGGTTACTACTTGTATTAGTTAAAAATTCTCGAGGATAAACCAACACTCTTCTTATCACATTTCTTTTTTTTTTTTTTTTTAGTTTGGTATCTACTTTCTTTTAGTACCAATTTTCTTCTTCTTTAAAACTCGAGCATTTTCTATTTTAATTAGTTGATGACGAAGCGGTAAAGCCTCACTTACTCCTTATAAGCTGATATAAGCGCTTACGAAAGCGATTCGCGGATAGAGAGTAAGCGTGGTCAACCCGACTTAGGACTCCTTGGAAAATCTCCAGCGGAATCATCTTAAATAAAAATAAAGAAATGGTGAAGGTAGTGATGAAACAAGCGAGCAGAGGCTAGATCATGCTTTAGGGCATGGACAAAACCTGTTAATATTAATAATAATCGAGATAATAATAATAATAGGAACAATCAAGATCGGAACCGAGAATAATCGTAACAATCCATGAAACCCGAGAGACCTATCGTGATCAAGCGTAAGGAGAAACCAGGACTAATAATCCCATACTTTTACCGAATGAAGGAAGCGAATAATTTGAAATTAAGTCTCATCTTTTGGTTTAATTGGCGCAAGAGCCCAATTTCTAGGAGAAGATGATGAAGATCCACATCATCATCTCTATCTGTTTGAAGAAGCTGTGCAATCTGACCAAAAGTCAAGGTGCTCATAAGGAATTAACAAGGATGACTATGTTTCCTTTTTCTTTAAAAGGAAGAGCCGAGATTGGTTTATGTCTCTTCCACACCACTCGTTAACTAGTTGGGAGGATATTCAAAGTGAATTTACGAAACAATATTTCACTCAGGGCGAATTTGGAATTAAAAGTCGAGGTTGCTAATTTTAGACAAGGATCACGAAGAAACACTTGGGAATGCGTGGGAAAGGTTTAAAAATTGTTAAGAGCTTGTCCCGATCATGGTTATTCCTTAGATATGCAAATTCAACTTTTACGTAAGTAAATTAAGAAAAGATTCACGTGCGAGATGTAGATCATGCATGTGGTGGTTAGATTAATGATGAGTGAAGCTCAAGCAGTTCTGATGCTATAGAAAAGATTTCCAAAAACAATAGAATGTGGAAACCGGCTCTAGCACTAGAAAAGTAGCTTTGCGAAGGATGTACTTCAAATACGGAAGTTCTAGCACATTTGGAGAATTTAAGTAGAAAGTTTGATGGATTACAACAAGGTAAGAATCAAAATTCGAAAATAGTACTCAATGAATACTCAAATTATGATAATGTGTCATTAGGGGAAGAAGAACCAGCGGGATATTCAAAGAGAAGTGAGTTTTCTTGACATAGGAATTTGAATAATGCATATTCAAACTCATTTAATGCTATTAGAAGAGACCACCCAACTTTTAGATAGTGCGAAAACCTAGTAAGCCAGGACAACCGCCGTATCGATTCGATATAAGAATATGAATAATAATCAAGTTTATCAGGAAATACATCTAATCGAAATTTACAATCATTACCAAGATCTATCCTCAACATACCACTCAAAGTATACGGTAACTCAAAGTTCAACTCAACTGCGAAAGGGGATTGAAAAATGGGAAAAAGCGATGGAAAATATGATGGGTGTAGTATCTACTCAAGCTAAGAATATGGAAACAATGATGACTTCTATAGGTTCGATCGGTAAGGACATGAGTACAATGAAAACATCTATGAGTGGACATGATACGAGAATGAGAGCGATAGAAGCTTCATTAAGGAATATGGAAGATCATTTGAGTAGGGAAGGTGAGCGTAACAACAGTAGACCTCACGGAGGATTACCAAGTAATCTTGAAAGAAACCCAGAGAGGTAAATGTTGTGAATTCACGAAGTAGGAAACTCTATGGTAGTAATGGAGTAGAAAACTTGGGAATAATGAAGTAGAAAATGATTTAGATAACAATGAAGAGACTAAAGATGAACTTGAATTTCTTGATGAGGAAGAAGAAATCATAGAAATTTCTTGAAAAGGAATAGAAGTTTGGAACACGAGAAGGAAGGTGAAAAATGGGTAAAAATCCTAAATTTTGAAAGACCCCATGGATAAAGATTTAAGGAATCTGTTTAAGGAACATGTTAGAGTAGAAGATAAAGAAAACAAGGATGAAAGCAGGAAGAAGCGAAGGAGTATGAAGTAGAGATTGATTCGAGGGAGCAAATTAAAAGAAAAAGTCAAGAACACGAAACATGGCGATCAAGTAATACTCCAAAGGATAAAGGAAAAGAGAAATGACTTGAAACCAAAGGTTATAGATTTAGAGTCTTTACCTTTTCCACCTAAAGATCAAATTAAAAGATTAAGGCGATCAGTATGCTCGTTTCCTTGATACTTTTAGTCATATTAATGTTAATATCCACATTATCGAAGCTCGATAAATATGCCTACCTATGGAAAGTTTTGAAGGATATACTATCAAATAAGAAAAAATTAGAGGAATATGAGAATATATGCCTAAATGAAGAATGTTACGCAGTTTTTGCGGCATAAGTTACCACCTAAACTAAAAGATCACGGAAGTTTTACGATTCCGTGTGAAATTGGAGGCTTTTTGTTTAAGAAGGTCTTATGTGATCACAGGAGCTAGTATAAATCTCATGTCTTATGAGGATTATAGAAAGCTAGGCATAGGAAAGCTTACTAAGGTGAAATGACTCTGCAAATGGCGAGACGGATCGATTAAGTACCTAGAGGAATTATTGAGGGCGTATTGGTTAAAGTAGACAAGTTCTATTTTCCGATGACTTTGTAGTTATGGAAATGGAAGAAGGATTTTCAGCGCCCGCTTATCTTGGGGCGTCCATTTCTAGCTACGAGGAGAACTTTAATCGATGTTGAAAAGGAGAATTAATTTTGAGAGTCAATGAAGATGAAGTTGCTTTCAATATTTTCAAAGCTATGAACCATCAATACACATCACGAGAATCATGTTCTTTTATAGAAGATACTCATTACATCTATGATAATCGATTACCAACTTTTGAAGATAGATTAGAAGAATGTTTAACTTTATCTATCTATAAAGAAGATGAGGAAGACATTGAAATGAAAGAGATAATCCTTTCTCTAGATAAAGGAAGTTTTACTTTTAAACCACCATGGCATAAGTATTTAGAATTAGAACTAGAAGGACCGGTTCTTAAATCATCAATAGAAGATCCGCCTAAGAATGCGGAATTGAAACCGTTACCTTTAAATCACGAAATATGCTTTTCTTGAAAATGATAACCTTTTACGATTATTATTTCATCAACTTTAACGAAACAGGAAGATCAATTACTAGGAATGTTGAAAAAGCATAAGAAAGCTTTTGGATGGACGATTCTTGATATTCGAGTATTAGTCACGAGATATGTGTTCATAAGATAATTACGAAAGAAGATGCTAAACCTTGTATTCAACATAGCGCCGCCTCAACCAATTCTGATTAATCGTTAAGAAAGAGGTTATTAAGCTATTAGAAATGGGAATAATTTTTCTATATCGGATAGTGAATGGGTAAGTCAACTCAAGTTGTACCAAAGAAAGGAGGTTTCACGGTGAAAGAGAATGATAAGAATGAATGGATTCCAACAAGGAAATTACGGGATATCGAATGTGCATTGATTTTAGAAAACTAAATGATCATACTAAGAAAGATCATCATCCACTTCCATTCATAGTACAAATGTTGGAGCGTTTAAGTGGTCATAAGTATTCTTGTTTCTTAGATGGTTATTCGGGATATTCTGATTTTCATTGCGGCGGAGATAGGGAAAAGACTACTTTCACTTGTCCTTATGGAACTTTAAGTATATAAAAGAATGCCGTTTGGTTTATGTAATGCTCCGGCTACTTTTCAAAGATGCATGATGTCTATATTTTACGATATGGTTGAGAAATTCTTAGAAATTTTTATGGGCGACTTTAGTGTTTACGGAGACTCTTTTAATGGTGTTTGTTACACTTAGAGCAGAGTGTTACAACGTTTGTGAGATACCAATTTAGTGCTTAAGCGGGAAAAATGTCATTTAATGGTATCGGAAGGAATTGTACTAGGACATAGAATCTACGAAGTAGGAATTGAAGTTGATAAAGCTAAAGTCGAGTAATCGAAAAATTGCCTCCACCGATTAATCTAAGAACGTTAAGAGGATTTCTTGGACATGCGAGGATTTTATAGGAGATTTATTGCAGATTTTTCAAAGATAGCAAAGCCTCTAAGTCATTTGCTTGAAAAAAGTATCTTTTAATTTTGATAATAAATGTATGGAAGCATTTAAGACCACAAGCGAAGTTGATTCTTGCACGATATTGGTGGCACCAGGTAGGATTTACCTTTTGAGATTATGTGTGATGCAAGCGATTTAGTTTGTAGGAGTGTTTTAGGTCAAAGGTATAATAAATTCTCAAAGCTATTTACTATGCATCTCATCGTTAAATGCGACTCAACTAAACTATGCAACTCTGAGAAAAAGAAGCTGTTGGTGTGTAATTTTGCCTTAGATAAGTTTAGATCGTATATTGTTGGCTCTAAGGTAATAGTTTATCTGAGACCATTCGACATTGAAATATTTCTTGAGTAAGAAAGATCACGAAACCACGTCTTCTTAGATGGATTCTTCTACTTCAAGAATTTGATATTGAGATTAAAGATAAAAGGAAGTGAGAATGTAGTAGCGGATCATCTAAGTAGAATGGAAGCGAGGAAGAGATAGGAAATGAAATTAAGGATTCATTTCTGATGAACAACTATTTAGAATCGATATGCCTTCAACCATGCGATTATTAAAGAAAAGAATTCCTTCTAAGGAAAATTCACCTTGGTTTGGAGATATCATTAACTCTTAACTTTGTGATTACATTCCGTCTCATTGGACTTGTTGACAGAAAAAAAGTTCTTTTATGACTTAAAATTTTATTCTTGGGAGGAACGGATCTTTTCCGTAAATGTTCGGATGGAATAATCGAGAAAATGTGTGCACGATAATGAAATTTTAAGTGTTTTATCGTTTTGTCATGATCGTGAGGCAGGAGGTCATCATGGAGGATGGAAAACTGCTTTTAAAGTCTTGCAATGTGGTTTTTATTGGCCTACACTTTATAAAGATGCGTATACGTATGTTAAATCTTGTGAGTCTTGTCAAAAATGGGGAAATGTATCTAAAAAACATGAAATGCCTATGCAACCTATTTTAGAATGTGAGTTATTTGATGTTTGGGGTATAGATTTCATGGGACCTTTCCCTATATCTTTTGGAAAAAGATTTATTCTTGTAATGGTAGATTATGTTTGAAATGGGTAGAAAGTGAAGCTCTTCCCACTAATGATACCAAAGTTGTTATCGATTCCTTAAAAGAATATATTTACGTTATGGCATTCTGAGGCGATCATTAGTGATAGAGGTTATAACTTTTGCAATCGACCATTTACCAAGTTAATTGAAAAATATGGTGTAACATAAATTAGGAGCAGCCTTATCATCCATAAACCGGTGGTCGGGTAGAGGTGTCAAATAGAGATTAAAAGAATCATAGAAAAAGCAGTGGATTCAAACCGTAAAAGCTGGGCGATTAGATTAGATGATGCGTTATGGGCATCTGAGCGACTTTTAAAACTCCAATTGGTTGTTCTCCTACAAATTAGTCTTTGGTAAATCTTGTCATCTCCAGGTAGAATTAGAACACCGAGCATTACAGGCTATTAGATTTTTAAATTTCGATCCTAAGGTTTGTCGGTGATCATAGATTACTTGATTAACGAAATTAGAAAATTTAGCCTTGATTCATATGAAAATGCTCGAATCTACAAGGAGGCATGCGAAATCGTTCCATGATAAGAGAATCTATAGTCGTGAGTTCCATGTAGGTGATCGAGTGTTATTGTACAATTCACGTTTAAAGTTGTTTCGAAAGCTTAAATCAAGATGGGCGAGTCCATTTAAAGTAACACGAGTTTATAAATGGAGGTGTTGAACTAAGCGATGGGGAATACAACTTTTATAGCCAATAGTCACGAGGTGAAGCTATTTACGGAAGGTGAAGAAATCTCTCACGATAAATGAAGTAATGTTCTTTGATCGACCCTCCGAAAGACTAAAAGCGATTACTCTTAAAAATTTGAAAGTATCAAATTACCAGGTTTTATCTTTACTTTTATATGTCTAAACTAGTTTAAATCTTTTACCGGATAGAGCGTAAAAGAAGCTGGATGTCTTTTAGATAGATTAGGAATTTTTGTTTTGCTTTTAAAGTTTGGTTTTAATAGAGATATCGCCTTTACTATAGAAGCCTTAGTTTTGAGCAGAACAAGCAATTGTTGAGAGAGAAAAAAAAATTGAAAGAAGTTTGTAATGAGTACGTCAAGAAGCTCGATAAAGAGAAGGGCTAAGTTTTTAAGGAAATCTGCGAATCTGTGGAAAAATTGAACACGATGGGCGATGTGGGAAAAATATAACTCAATCTCGAGTGAGTGTTTGAATGTAATTAAGAGGAGCGATTAGGTGGTTAACCGAAAATCGATGGACTTCAGACTTAATTCAAGCGCTACATTTCTAGGATATAGTTTGCTTGAAAGGTATGTTAGAAATCTGGAGTTTGTAGAAATTGAAGAATTAGAAACCCCGTGAGGTTCAAGTCTTTTATTGTTTTTAGTTTTATAAAATTTTTGCATAACTTTGAAAATCTTATAAAATTGGATCTTTATAAAATTAAGGAGTTTTATAAAAGTTTTATAAAAGTTTTTAAGTTTTAGATATTTTATAAAATTAATATAAATTTATTGAATTTTATAAACTTTTAAATAAGTTTTATAAAGATTTTATAAATTTTAAGAAATTGTTATAAAATTTATAAATTTTATTTTCTATTTTATTAAGTTTTATTGAGTTTTATAGGTTTTATATCAAAAATCTAAAAAAAAAAAAAAAAATTTTTGCACATGGACCGATCCGGCCATTAATCCGGACAGTCCGGGACAAGAGTTAACCTAAAAGCGGAAACAATGCCCCTTCTTCTTCATTTCTCTATTTTGTTCTAAAAGCAGGCCCCCCCCCCAAACCCCACTAAATCAAATTTTTTTTTCAAACTTTACCACAAATTCACCCCACACTACACTACCACTCAATTTCTTTCTATTTTTATCTCCTCTCTTCAACACAAGTGAAGAATTTGAAAAAGATCAAACACAAGCTCCATTTCATCCCGGAGGCTTATCGACTTTTCCGGCCACTTTTCACGGTTTTGTTCATTATAAGGTATAATTTGTTTACTCTGGTTGTCAATTTCATAATTTTTATAATTTTTAGATTTATTTTCAAGCTGTTTTGAATTTTTAGTGTGTTGTGACATTTTATTTTGTGTTGTTTTTCTTTGATTTTATTGTTGTTTTGCCAATTCAATATCGTAGAATGGCCTCATCCAGTCGAAAAATCTCTAAGAAAAGAAAGCCTAATATTCCAATAGAAGTACCGATCGTAGAATTAAGAGATTTAACACCGGAAGAAGAATCATTAGTTTTGTTTGCTCTGACTTCACCTCAAGCTAAGAATGCTTATAGGAATATCTATAGTAAATGTGGAGTTGTGTTGGAAAGAGGCTTGGATTTTGATGACTTAGGAGAGGAGGTTAGGGCGTATTTTGCGAGGCGCCAATGGTTGGATTTTGCATTTCGAGAGGGCGGGAGAGATCAATACTACCTTAGTGGCGAGAATTTTATGCGAGTTTGTCTACTTTGACACCCAGCTGAGGTAGTATGATGAAAGTCTATTCCCCTTAGGTCTAGACATGTTTCTTTTAGTCGGGCCTGATTAATCTTTGTTTTAGGAGTAAAGTTTTCGGATGAAGAAGATTATAGAAATTTGTTTATGGATTAGATGATCTGCTATGTATGAAGCGGTTGCCTCTAGAGCTCGAGAGGGAGTTTGATGCTCTGAGAGTGGGTGGACAACAGATTTAATTATGGGAAATGTTTTAGAGATCGAGGGCAATCAAAAGATTTTTGAGCCATACTCTCTATCCCACTACCAAACACACCGCCTTTGGTAAAGAGGATTTATGCATTACTTGGGCGATGATTCATGATGTTAAGGTGGATGTGGGAAAATTATGTATAGAAGGGTTTTCGAGTTTATTATTCTTGCCAAGGCGAGGAGTCACATGTACTTTCTGGCTTTATTTGATTTATGTCGTAGATCGGGAGTTCCTTTCTGTCTAACGACAAGTTGATGATGGCGGATGAGTCACTGATAGGCCACTGAGTGCGAGGAGGTCTCGGAGGGTTCGATAGACTCGATAGTTAGGCGTAGTACCCTCCACCAACTCCACCGTTCCACGGTTTGACATTTTCATCTTTTACGAGCAACGGCGGACTTCTCTCCCAAACACCATTACATACGATATGTTTCAATCCTTAGTATCGGATGTAGCCGAGGGCGAGGCTAATATGGCTTTGTTTGCTTGGCGAGTAGGCGGTGGAGTGATGATTTACGTAGAGGATCTTTGAGACATGAGCGGATGCATCTTGATCCTTCTTTTCGATAGAAGCGCCTATCCGCCTGTCATCAATCTAACCCGTATCGTTACGAAATGGATAGCACCTATTCCACCATCTCGAGCTTTCATCATATGCCAAATCCTTTTGGAAGCCAGTCTAGTGGTCAGGGTGTCTTTTATACAGGTTCTCAGGGTGCTGTTACATCTAGCTGGGGAGGATTTTCAGATTTTGCAAGGATGACGTCAAGTATGAGTTCGATGGATCTCGGCGATTCGATTCGGATCACGACTCGTTTCCACGACCGATTCGTCATCGATTCCAAGTATGAATGATCCAGTTTACACTGCTGACGATGATGATGTTGACATTGTTTGATTTTAAACAACTTTTATCATTTCTAAACATTTTATGACTGTTTAATTTATTTTCTGTATTTTAATTTTAGTTGATAAGTTTGCTAGTTTAACAAGTTTTGATTTCATTAATCATATTTTGTTAGTAGTCGTAGATTTATTTTTAATAGTATTTAAATATTTCATAAAAAATATAATAAAAATCAAAATTCTAAAAAATATATTTATTATTAGCGTGTAAATATTAGGTGTGTCGTTTTATCCGTAAACTTTAAATCATCTTTATAGCTTTTAAAATAGCTTGAAGTCTATTAAAGTGCACAAAGCGAACTTGAATTTTACAACCTTCATACGGTAAAAATATTTTAAGGCCGGACCGGTCCGGCCATTTTCGAGATCGGTCCGGGAATAAAAGCTGGCGAGTCATGTTGAGAGTTCTAATGTGCGACCACGTACACTCTCAATTTTGTCCATTTAAAGTGAGAGTAAGTGAGAGTAAAACAATCTATACATTCACTCTTTTACTTTTACCTTTCTATCTGTGATTTCTTTTCATCTGTTTCAACTAAAATGTCCCACGATCATCACCATCGGTCAATTCATACGATCCGGAGGCAGTTGATGTTTTATCCCGAGTCTAGTGCTTCAAATGTTCATTTGTTGGTGAATCACGAGGTTTGCAAATTCTCTATATTGATGGAAAGGGTATCAATTTTGAAAAAATTGATCGATTCGGAAGGATTTAATTGAGACTCAAGGATGGAAAAAATTTGTTAAGCAACCTCGAGGAAGAATTAATGTTTCTATTGTTAGGGAATTTTATTCACTCTTTCTCACTGTACTACGGTAGATCCGTCACGACTTATATACATTGCGTGGTACACTTATTCACTGTCACCTCATATTATCAATCATATTTACGAGATACCGATTTTCAATCAAATCCATAATCTTCATTATGAATATCAATGGGGATTAGGAACTCTTGTCATGTTGTTAACTATGTCACGGAAGCTTTTCCATATCTGTTTCGAGTTCGATCAAAATTACGACTCTGCCACTTGACTCTGCTGCTCGTGCGAGAGCATGGAAACACTTCATTAACTCACGAGTCTATCCGACTAGTGACTTTGCATGGGTTAGTGATAGTGAGATACTTACATTGTTTGCATTGATAAGCTGGAGCTTATGTGGTGGGGATTTTGATTTTTAGGGCGGCGATAAACTTTGCGATGGAACGGTATAATAATGGAAGGCCGATGCCTTTTGCTTGGTTAATTTCAAGGTTATGTATTCATTTGAATGAAGTCCACAAATTGCTTCGATGAGATATATCCGTCTCGTGATTGTCGTGAGGATTGCTACCGGTAGAGAATCCGGGTTGTTAAATCAACTATTTAAGATAGTTGTTAGTGGTTTTATTTAATTTAGTTTAAGTTTGGTTTGCTTTAATAAGTTAAAGTTGCTTAAGGTTAGTAAGTTAATAGTAAGTTTGTTTTATTTTTAGTCTGTAATAGTTTCTTTTTGTTTAATATATATGTTGTTTGATTTTAATATATGTGTGTTATCGATGTTTATAACGATCATCTATAATTTTAATTTAATTTTGAACCTACTTTTTCATACTTATTGAACAGGGACGATGTCAATTAAATAAGTGGGGAGTAGAGTTAGGTTTGAAAATTTCATTAAAATTTTCAAAAAAAATTAAAAAATACTTATAAAATATAACCTTTTTCATATAAATTAGTACTTTAATTACTTATTTCTTAGTTTTAATTTTCTTGAATAATTTAAGTTGGTTAATATATGAATAAAAATGATATAATTCGAGAGGATTAATCTTTGATTTAGTAAAATATATTAGATATATAATGAATATGTTTTATATCTTTTATAAGATTTTTAAGATTTTGAGTATGTATAACTAAATAATTTTTATCAAATATTTCTTTTATGGAATTATTCAAGTAATTTTTATATTTATAAATAAATTTTTAGATAATTTTCTTTTTAAGATTAATTATGAATTTGGAATCAAAAATTAGGAATGATGATTTTGGCACCACAAAAATATAACTATAGCCAAAATAACCTCACCTGAATAAAATTTCCAATTTTGACCCCACCTCGACCTTTTAAAGAGTGATCAAGACCTCACTCGAATTTTAGCCATTTTGATTAAACTAGAAATTTCCGATCTTTAGCTTGTTTTGGTCTACATTTCTTTGACATTCTTCGAGTTTATGCGTACTTATGAGAGGAGATGATGACGAGAAAAAGTTAAGAGTTGAGAAAAATGGTATATCTTTGAGATTGGAATGAGTTCGAGATATGTTAGTGTTTTATGGAAAATTTTTTTAAGAATTAAAGCACCATTTTTACACAGAATAAATCGAATATCAAGTATCTTCCTATCTTTGATCGACCAAATATATGTCGATGATAGTAGTCCAAATGCAGGATTATCTCGAAATGTCCTATTCTTTGAGAATGAAGGCATAAGTCGAATCAAAAGATCTCAAGAATGATTACGTGTTTAAGGAAACCGGACTCGTAATTTTAGATCGAAAGAGTAGTACTCGGTCAATCTTGATGAAGCAATGCTTGTGAATTTGATTATTTACACACACACTCACGCTTTAGTTCTTAATGTATGTTTAAAATAAAAAAAAAAAAAAAAAAAAAAAAAATCTGAAAAATCGAAAAATAGTTGAAATAAAAGGATGTTACTAATCGAATCTGTTTTTGATCAAGAATGTGAAGACGTGAAGTACGCATCACGACTTACATCTTTCTCTTTTGATTTCCTTTTCTATCTTTCGATTAACCAATGTCCTATCCTAATATATTAAGCCAATGTGTCTTCTATTTGACTTAGTTAATGATTCCAAAATTAAGTAATAATCTAAATAGAAAGTATTTCTAATATTTTATTTATATTTCTGAATTATTGCATGCATGTTTCCATCTAATTCATATTTGATACTTAATTCATTTAAGTTATATAATCTCCCTTTCTTAAATTTCTATAAAATTTATAAATTATATGTTTGTAATATTGACGATATATATTACTTTTGAAATTTTAATCGATCAATTATATTATCTCATTATTTATATATTACCGCTTATTTTTGCTTGAGGGCGATCAAAAGCTAAGTGGGGAGTAATTTGATGCATTATTTTTATATGATTGAATTTACGTGATTTTATTATGTTTTGTTGACAAATTCTATGTAAAATATCTAAAATTATGATATAATTAGTATAAAATATTAATCTTTGTAGTTTAGTATAGTTAGTAGTAAAAGTTAGTATTTATAATAAAAAGTTGTAGTTTTGTACGGTTTTAGTAACCGAATATTGTGTCTATTTTACACGGGTATTTTGTGTTTATTTCATTGCGAAATCCTAATATGAATCAAATCCAGTATCGACACTTTTTGAAGTCAATACAAGTCGGTGAAAGGAAGTTATAAAGCGTCACCGATATAAATGATCAAGGAATAATTGTTTCTAAATCTCGAAAAGGGCGTATAATACAAATGGCTCATCGAGTATGTTTTTCGAAGAAGTGGTCTTGATGAAAGTTGTAGAGAATTTAACGAGCTTTTCAACGGAAGTTCGATTATGTCATTACGATATCGAGAATTCAAGTTACGATTTTTAGAAGATTAAGCGTGTAATTATATATAATTATATATATAATTACACAAAGACAAGTAATGATTATGTGTGACATGGGGAACATGCTTTGAGGACAAGCTGAAATGATTAGCATCATTACACCGGACCGATCCGGCAAATTTTCAGGACCGGTCCGGGAAGGGAAAATTCTATAAAAGGGAGCATCGAGAGAGTTCATTTGGGGGTGTACCAAATTATATATATAAACCATATTCTATATATATAACTCTTTCCCTCTTTCTTTTATAGTTGTAAATAGGCCTTATGCCAAAATAATGTAGTAGTAGTCACGGTAATAATGTTAGGAAATTCTCGAAGGTTGGTGTTCTTTGAAATCGTTGTAAAATCCGGAAAAAGACGATTTACGAGTCGTGATTGTAATCGGGTAATTTCTATAATAATTATGTTTATGTTTGTCATTTTCTTCTTTTAGTTTTTATAATGTTATTAGGCTAGATCTAATAACTAGCCAAAGTTATGTAATTATATTATTTTGATCTTTTCGGTAATGGAATGATGTTAAAATAAAAATGACTAAAATTGAGTAAAATGAATCTTTTTCTATTTCGCTACGTAATGATAACATATTCGAATGAAGTAATCAATCATAATGAATACTACATATAACTGGCGATGAACCCGACCGGAGAAGTCGAGGATATGAGTAAAAATAGAAAAACCGGAGGGTAAAAATGGCCGTCGATTAACGGAATCCTATTTCCTACCGAAGCGATTTGTCCTAATAAAACAAATCTTATTAAAATTTGTACTCGAGATCTTAATAATGTTAAAATCACAGTTTAATTGAAACTACATCGTTTGTATTAAATCGATCCGCTTGACAACCGGAGCCTCTTGAATAACATCGGCCATTTGACAAATGGAATCACCTCTTTTATCCGGGGTAGATTTGTACTCGGTACCTGTTTTGACTAACTAAGTTTAGCATGGGGCAGTTGTGGACCTTGGGCTGATGACTTTTGACATATGACAATTTCATACGCTTTCGTGTGAGGAGGAATTGTTGACATTAGGAGTACACCGTTTCATTCACTCAATTGGACCTAAAAAAGGAAGATCGAACACATTCCATTAACTGAAAAGATCATATAATTTGATTACATATACTTTGGTTAGTCTGGTTATATATTATATTTTGGTATCTATATATTTATATTTCTATATATATTATATTAGAATAACTTTTAAATTACGCATTTATTTTATGTTGGTTAGAGTAGTAGTAGTAATCTGTGTTATAAAATTGCGGTTTAGATCGAGTTAATAAGCACTCTTTGGTGTTTAACCACACTTAAAAGAATTACCATTTTTTCCACGAGGATTCGACACTGACTCACCACTTTATCACTACAATTTGACCCGGTACAATCACGCCGGTTAGGATCCGTCTAACCTAGAAAAGGTCTGTCCCCTTCTTGACGCCGTTTCTAAGGTCTGGTTTGGTGACGTCAGTGTACGTGGATGACCTCCTAATCAAGAGCAGGTCTCTTGATCAGTATTTGGACGATGTTAGAGAAGTCTTTGGAGTCCTAAGGGAGACTCATATGAAGCTCAATCCAAAGAAATGCACATTTGGGGTCAGATCTGGGAAGTTCCTAGGATACATGATATCCAGAGACGGGATCAGAGCGAACCCGGATAAGATCAAAGCATTAAAAACCATGTCTCCACCAAAGAACATCAAAGAAGTTCAGCGACTGACAGGGCGGATAGCTGCCCTGAACAGATTTTTATCGAGATCAGCACAACGTGCTTTGCCTTTTTTCAAAATCTTACGGAGAGCTAGCCCCTTTCGCTGGGACGAACAAAGCCAGGTCGCGTTCGATGAACTAAAGAAGTACTTGGCTGAATTGCCCACTTTGACAGCTCCTCAGGAAAGATAACCTCTGTTCGTCTATTTAGCTGTAGTTGACGAAGCTCTGAGCGCAGTACTGGTAAAAGAGCAGAATGGACAACAGGTACCCGTTTTCTTCATAAGCAAAGCACTCCACGGACCGGAAGTTAGATATTCAAACGCAGAGAAGCTGGCATTAGCGTTGGTACATGCCTCAAGGAAGTTGAGACCTTACTTCCAGGCACATCCCATCACTGTCATCACTGGTCAGCCGCTACGGCAGATCTTAGGACGGCCAGAAACCTCAGGTAGGTTGGCGAAATGGGTCGTCGAACTGACAGAATACGACATTGATTTTAGACCACGGACTGCGATCAAAGCACAGGTTTTAGCGGATTTTTTGGCCGAGGGAGTATCTGTATGTTTAGATGTTGATCCTGAGAAACAAGAGGTACATCGATGGAACTTGTACGTTGATGGAGCGTCAAGTAAAGACGGTGCAGGAGCATGTCTACTACAAGTCAGCCCTAAAGGGGAGGAATTCCCCTACGCTCTAAGATTTGGTTTTAAGGCTACAAACAATGAAGCTGAGTACGAAGCTTTGATTACAGGACTCACGCTGGCAAGTAAGCTTGGGGCAGACGATCTGCAGGTATATAGTGACTCCCAGCTCGTGGTGAATCACATAAATGGAGAATATGAAGCTAAGGAAGAACCTATGAGAAGATATTTAACAGCAGCTAAAGCACTCTTAGGGAAGTTTCAAAAGGTCCGGGTTGACCAAATACCACGAGCTGAGAACAGGAGGGCAGATGCTTTGTCCAAATTGGCCTCAAATTTTTATCGAAAAGAAAGAAATGCGGTGGAGTTTGTTGAAAGAAAGAAGCTACGAGCAAAGAATTTCAGACGCCAATTAGGCAAGCCAGTACGTGGATGGATCCAATTGTGTTGTATCTTAGAGACAATATCCTCCCACAAGACGACAATTCGTGCTCGAAAAATGAGGCTCTTGGCGGTGAGATACTCACTTGTTTGAAAACGCATTTCACCGTAGATCGTATATTGCTCCATGGTTGAGATGTGTAATCAAGAAGAAGGGAACTACCTCGCCAGGGAGGTGCACTTAGGTATCTGTGGAAATCATCAAGGAGCACGAACACTTGCGAGGAAGTGCCGGCTGTTCGGTTATTATTGGCCAACAATGTTGGAAGACGCCAAGGAATTGGTGGAAAAGTGCAGATCATGCCAGGTGCATGACAACTTGTCGCATCGGCCATCCCAAGATATGGTTCCGATGATCTCCCCCTGGCCATTCGATCAGTGGGGGGTAGATCTGGTCGGACCACTCCCCAGAGCCCCGGGCAATGTCAGGTTCCTAATTGTGGCAATTGATTACTTCACCAAGTGGGTTGAAGCTGAGCCATTGGCCACTATAACAGGAAAGCAGATACAGAAATTTCTGTGGAGGAACATAGTATGCAGGTATGGAATACCGAAAACTTTGATTTCAGACAATGGGACTCAGTTCGAAGACAGGGTCGTCCGGGAGTGGTGCAATGAATTACACATTAACCAACACTTCACTTCTGTGGGATATCCTCAAGCTAATGGTCAGGTCGAACAGACCAACAGGCAGATCAAGGCAGGACTGAAGAAACGTTTAGAGGAGGAAAAAGAGAATTGGACAGATCACCTGCCTAATATATTATGGACATACAGAACAACTCCGACCAAATTTACTCTGAAACCCCTTCGGCTGGCATACGGATGCGAATCCGTGATCCCAGCCGAGATCGGCCTATCATCTCCTCGGACAACACTCTACACAGGAGGTGGACAGGAGGCAGAACTTAGGCATTCCAAGGATGATCTGGAGGAAGCTCGTAACATAGCCTTCATAAGAATGGCTAAGTACAAACAGCGAATTTCTCAATATTACAATTCTCGAGTTAAGCACTCGTACTTTAGGGAAGAGGACCTGGTGCTCCGAAAGAATGAAGTTAGTAAGCAATTACTTCAAGGGAAACTGGCTCCAAACTGGGAAGGACCTTACAAGGTGGTCAAAGTACATGGTAAAGGGGCATATCAACTGGCTGACGCAAATGGCAGAACTGTCCCCCGCAGCTGGAATGCCTCTAATTTGAGGAAGTTTTACGCTCAGGACATGTCCCAGACTATTTTTAGCATTTTTTAATTTCAAATAAAATGTATTCAGATATCAAATATTGAATAAAGAAGTTTTATTGCTATATGCATTGTCACTATGTTATTTGATCATAACTAAGCTGCAGGACATATTATATAAAAATTTGCCAAGGCAAATCCATGGAGCTCTGCAGATGTATTTCCAAAGAAAGCGATCCGCAGTCGGATTCGATGGAAGAACCGAGCCGCAGTCGGTCTCGGGAAGAAATTTGCCAAGGCAAATCAAATTAAGTCTGCAGATGTAGACCAACGAATCGATCCGCAGTCGGATCGATGGAAGAACTGAGCCGCAGGTCGGTCTCAGGAAGAAATTTGCCAAGGCAAATCAAATTAAGTCTGTAGGACAGACCCAACGAACTGATCCGCTGGTCGGATTCAGTGGAAGAACTGAGCCGCAGGTCGGTCTCAGGAAGAAATTTGCCAAGGCAAATCAGATTAAGTCTGCAGGACAGACCCAACAAACTGATCCGCAGGTCGGATTCAGTGGAAGAACTGAGCCGCAGGTCGGTCTCAGGAAGAAATCTGCCAAGGCAAATCAAATTAAGTCTGCAGAGGATGCACCCAACAAAGCGATCCGCAGTCAAACTCGCAGACTGACGGATCGACTAATAATACGAACTGAGCTGCAAAAAGACTCAAAAAGTTTGGCAAGTCCAAGCCATATTGCAAGTCAAACAGTAAGAACTTAAATACTTAGAAAGTTGAAGTAATCATACTTCCTAAGTCTGCAGGACAGACGATCAGCGCATATACTGAAGTACTTCATTCGAAAAGCAAAGCTTTGTAAAGGACGTACTTCAGGGGGGTAAAGGACCATAACCAAAGCAAGGGCAAAACCAAAAGCCAAAGTAATAGCAATGAAGGGTGGAATGCCAAAGAAAAAAATATTACAGAACAAGTGCCAAAAAGGCACAAATTGTCACGAACAAAAAATAACGAAAGTTGGAAAAAAGGTGCAAAGTTTTTCAACAAAATAGTGAAGCCCTTGATTTCTAAGGATTGGCAGCTGCATCTTGTGGCGGATCGGTCGGGGTACCGGAGCGCTGAGCTGGGGAGGTTCCAGTCTGACGGGTCGCAGGTCGACGTCCATACTTCTCAGCCAGGTCCACACCAGCTTGATATTCCCTCAGCCTGGCCTGGTACAGCTCGTTGCCGCCTAGCTTGCAGAGCCTGCCATGTTGAAGATCTGAGATAACCAGTTCAGGACACTGCTCTTTGGCTTGGTTAACACCAAGGGTATACCCATGGCTCAAAATAGAGCCAAGTAACACCTTTAAGGCCCCGGTAAAGTGATCTGAGCTCTTATACTCATGGACGGCCTGAGCAATTCGCTCGGGCATAGCAGCCTCCAACGACGCGTGATCAGCTCGAAGTTTGGCCAGGGCGGCCTCACGAACAGCACCAGATGCTCGCAGCTCATTCAGCTCCGCTTGCTGAACCTGCATGACCTTCTCCAGATCAGCGATCTGGGCATCCTTAGACAAGGATTCTTCCTTGTGTTTGTTGCGGCTGGCAGATAGGTCAGAAATCCGTTTTTCCAAAGAGGCCTTCTGGGTGGAGAAATCATTGAGTCGATGAAGTACCTCTTTCCCAGCTTTAACCACCTGTAAACAACGAGTATAAGGCGACCAGGGGCAGTACGATTCACTACAGCAAAAAAAAAAAAAAAAAACTTACTATTGATGCCAGATCTTTGTCCGGCAGCTCGGCCAAGAACTCGGCCGAAGAGCCCGAGGTTCCTTCAGAAGCCTCCTGGCCAGACCTAGGTCTCTTCCGTCCAGATCGCGGGCGCTGTCTTGATTGGTCACCTGTATGCCGAGACGTCCGAGATGACCGACTATCCTCTCTTTGCTCGACATGCTGCGCTCCCAAGGTCAGATCGTCTTGTTGAAGGCCAGTAAGGGAAGTCCCCGGGTTGGCCTCTGGGTTAGGAAGTTCGGGCTCTGGGGCCACCTCTTCCTTGGAACTTCCGTGTCTCACTGGGGCTCTGTGCACATCTTCCTCCTCATTGAGCGCTTGGTCGAAAATGTCTCGCAACATCGCCCACCGTAAAAAGGCGTAAATTGTTAGAACTAAGAAGAACATCAAAATTAAGTATGCAAGACAAAGGAAATCAAGGGAACAGCTCCTACGATGGTCATATTCGTCCTGAGTAAGCCTTAAATAGGCTCGGACCAAAGATCGGACAAGCGTGCGCTTGATCGATCGAAATCAGCGAAAAACGCTTATATAGGCCACCAAACTGGATGAAAGGCTGAGTGACCTCGTTTTCTGATTCAGAATGGGACTCAAATTCTCTATCGATGGAGCTGCTAGAGGCAGTACTAGCCCTCATAAACTGGGAAAAGTAGGGGAGAAGAAGAAATATAGAAGAACAAAAGCAATAAGAATTGGAGACTTACTTGGAAATGCAGGGAGTCCGGAGAGGAGCATGAAGGATGCAGGTTCTTAGATATGAGGGGACGGGTTTATAACCTCCCTCCTGACACTCAAGCGACGTCAGTTATGGAAAAGAGTGAGAAACGCCTCGCAAACCGCGTATGTAATGATGGTCTATTAAATAGGCTACTAGCTGGCACTGTCAATTTGAAACGCGTGATTGGGCAAGGGTCGGACGAACCGCCAAACGGACCAGATCTGACCAACTAAAGAAGTCAAGCCAGATCTGGGGGGCTTATGACGATACCCGACCCGGATTACGCCACGTGTCACCTTTAAGGGTGCTTAATAAATTACCACTCCTTGAGGTTAGGGCCTTAAGGGCCGAACAGAGGGCGGATCGCCTACCATGGGAGACCGGTCTGAACTCCTCCTCCAGCCGCCGCAGGACGGTAAAAGACCTGGCGAAGAGAGCCGCCACCGGACGCTCGTTTACGGCCGAGGCGGAGAACAATCGAATCGACTGTTGTTATTCCAAGCGAGGGAGAATAAATGGAAAGAATCTTTAGTCATAAAGACTCCAATCTTGACATTAAATATGTCTATGATTATCTCCTATTTGGGGGATTGAGTCGTGTTTATCCTTAGGGATTAATTATTAATTATAATACTTGCCCACCAAGTAAGAGGGGCGAAAGATGATCTATATAAACGACCCTAAGGAACTACGGATGACTTGATTCCAATTCAATTATTGGATACGTAGGCAACTCCCAGAAATATTCTGAGAGCTCAGTCCGAACACACCAAACATCTCACCCCTTTACGATAATTTAGGGTTTCTAGGGTTATCGGTCGTTGTCACATAGAAGATTGACCCGCATTGATTACTGGACGACTTCCAGCATCGTCATTTGGCGCTAGAAGGAGGGTTTCTACTGATAATCGATCTAAAAAACAAGAATCCCTAAGAACGTTATGGCACCACCGAGGAACACAACCAAGAAGAGTACAGATCCGGCCCAACAGGGAGGAACTTCAGCTACTCAAGGCGAAACCCAAGATGCGGCGGCCCAGAAAGGGGCAGATCCCCAAGGGGATCAAGTAGATCCAGTCCTTCAAGACCCAGCAAATAAGGCATTGGTTGACGCTCTGAAAAATCTGGACAATACCACCATCAAGATTATTCTGGATGAGACCCTCAAAGGAAGGGACCCCCCAGAAAAACCCGAAGAGAATCTACAGCAGCAGGTCCCTAATAAACCGGAGAATCGTGTCAATTCATGGATCACTACAGCAATTACAAGAAATGTCCATGAGCTTATTCTACGTTTCGAGAATCGTGTTGGACCTAATGGTTTTTCTGAACCGATTGATATTCCTATTAGTGTTTTCACCTGTGCCTCGCTGCGATTTTTGGAGTTGAATGGGGGAGTTTCGATTACTGCCGCACATGTGGTTTGGCTTCCAAGACGTGAAAAGCTTGAACTTATTTCGGTTAATTTTCGGTCTGAAACAGCTTTTACAAAACTTATAAATGAATGCCCAATGCTGAATTATCTGAATCTTTATATGGATGTTGACTACATTTTAAAATATTTCGGAAGACAAGATCATTTCATCTATATAATACATTCAACTTCTTTGAGACGTCTTGAGATATGTTTCGAGTATGGCTGAAAACAACCTGAGGATATTTTCTATTGTAGTCTGATCTTACAGGCTTCCTCACTCGAGTACTTCAAGATAGGTGGTTGTATACACGAGATCTTCGTGGGAAGAAGTCTAAACTCTCTGGTTGAAGCCGACTTCAGAATTAGATTACGTAGATTTGATTTTCCTTCACCCGATGATTGCAATTTATACGTTGAAGCAGTTCGGGCTTTTGATTGTGTGAAAATTCTAACTTTATCAAGCGATGCTATGTGGGTAAGCTACTCGATTCTCTAGGAGCGTTAATGGGTTTTATATCAATATTAGTCTGGATCACTAACGTTTGTTATTATCAGGCTCTTAGCCATGCCACAATCAGCTTGTCGACTGAGTTTAAGCGATTGGTGAAATTGGAGACACACATTTATTGTTTTCATTGTAGCGCATTACAACAATTTATTCAAAGCTCAGACAATTTAGAAGTTCTTACGATTTATCAAGCTAGTTAAAGGCATCTGGTAATTTTGAGAGAGAGTGTGTGTACGGTTTTTAGTAATTAAACATTGACTAGAGTAACTGTTGATGCGTTTTCTATGATGCCAGTGCGCAAATATTCTGGATCGAGCTCATGATGCGCCAAACTGGATAGCTCCTGTAGAAGTTCCGAGATGCTTGTCAAACACCTTGAAGAAGGTTGTGCTTAATGTTTTTTTATGTTTTGTAGATGATTATAAAACTATACGTTATATGTTAAAGCATGGAAGTGTTCTTGAATTCATGAAGATAAATCTTGATCTTCACTTTGACAACATAAAGTTATTCGCGATTAAAGAGATATGTAAGTTTCCAAGAAAGTCTCCGGCATAGTTATCGACCGCCCGCCCGGCGGTCGAACCGGTGGTTGGCCCGCCCGGACCAAAACCGGGCCGATTCAAGAGTCCGACCGTTCAAGGAGTTGACTCGCCCTGCACCGGAAAACCCGGTGGTTGGACCGGTGAATCATGACCCGCCCGGTATGAATCAACCCGGTCTGCTTTTTTTTTTTTATTTTTATTTTTTATTTTTTTATTTTTTTATAATTTTTAAAATTGCCACAGGATTTTTATTATAAAAACATCATTCTTGTGACTTGAACCTAGGTCCTCTCGGTAGGAGTCGAATATCCTAACCATCATTTCTTATTTCAGACTTCTATCTTTTGGCGAAAATGAGTTCTTACATTTCTATATTCACAAATTAAACTCCACAAACTAAAGTCGAAATTCAATACAACTTCCAAAATTGGCAAGTAATAAATTAAAATTGTTTATAAACAAACTTGTTGGGAACGAGGACTAGTTTTTATTTGAATTAATAATGTTACAATGCATGGACCAGCTCTTTTGTAAGAAATTTTGATGGTTTTTCACTTGTATCGTCATGTGTTTAAGTATCAAAAACGCTTTTCATTTGTATTTATTATGATTTGGATGTTGAAAACTTGGAATATTTTGGAATTGATTATTATTATCAATTTTCTTTATTTTTTTATTGTATGAAAATATTATTTTTAACCTTATGTTGTGACCCACCAGTTGAACCAGTGACCCACCGGTTGAACCGGTGACCCGGTGACCCAGTAAGTTTTCCGGGTCGATGACCGGGCCGGGTCTGATAACTATGGTCTCCGGTTTGTGAAGTTGAATTCGTTGTTGATGTCAACGGTCCACCAATTCCAGTAAGGAGCTCAAACTCAAATTCGGTCTGGGGTTCGAATGACAGTGTGATTGCGGCAGAAGAAACAGTTCATGGTTGCACGGTTGAACAACCAGAAAAAGTTACATCTGTATTGCCGCAAGGCCAGTGACATGGAAAACATTTCCATTTCCAAGATTTTGCTATAGATTTGTTTTCTAGTATGTTTCAAGACAGAGACCGATGATTAAGGAATAATAATTTGTTTTTAAACTCCACCTCGCCCAGAAATTGAAGCCATCTTGAACTGCAATATTGTTGTTTGTTCTTTTTTTTGGAAGAGGACAAATCAATAGAGAGGGAGTCTTGACATCTGCCCTGACATTATATTAAGGTGTGAGGTTTAGACTTTTCAGATATCGAGTATGGACATTCGACCTTTGGAAAGTCAAACCTTACGTAAGAAATTCTATTTTTCGGTGATTAAACGGTATTGTGGTTCTTTGAAATGAGGTTTGATGCGGTGTCATTGGAAAAGTTGGGATACTTGTTGCATATCAAAGGACAAGGACGGGCTAGGATTTCAAGATTTGCGCCTTTTTAATTTATCCCGTTTCGCAAAACAGTCGTGGCACATTTTCCAAACGCCTGCATCTTTGGTCGGTCTGATTCTTAAACACAAATATTTTCACGGACACCTCCATATTAGAAGCAAGAGTTGGGGAAAAGCCTTCCTTTCTTTGGCGAAGTCTTCTAGCCGGACAAGATTTACTTCTAAATGGTGCGCGGAGAAGGATTGGCAGTAGTGATACCACAAGAATATGGGATGATCCTTGGTTACCTCTTCCATAACAGTTTAAAGTAAGCTCCCCTCCTTCAGAGTTGCCTACTAATGCCCTTGTTCGAGATCTCTTCGTACCAGGTACTCGCGCATGGAACGAGCCACTAATTCACAAATTCTTTTCCCTTATGAGCAAGAATGGATTCTTAAAATCGTGCCCCCCTCTAACCGCCAAGATGACACATATATGGGCCTATACCTGAAACGGGTGTTACATGAAGAAGATCTGGAAAGTGAATATTGCACCTGGAGTTCAATACTTCTTTTGGAAATGTGTGCATGAATGCTTACAAACTAATACAAACATGGCAAAAAGGGGAATCGGAGCCGTATGGAGTGCAGCCCGTCTAGATTTGCAACGAGGTTTGAGCGTGTTTTCCACTTTCTCGGATTTAATAGATTTTTTATTTCAAATTCTGAAACTCAAGATTCGCTTGCATATATTTTTACCAATTTATGGCTCAGATGCGAAAGCTCGCTCGTGTTGGATCTATAATGAAGAGCCCATTTTTATATCATCTAAAGATATTGAGAAGAAGAACTTGAGAGGAAAAAGAAGAAGATAAGAGAAAAATGTAACTCTTATTATTAAACATAACCTCTTAAGGTTAGTATATATAGGAGAATACAAAAGTGCTAAGCATGCTAAAAAGTAAAAGCATAAAGCATAAAGTAACTACATTAACTACCTAGATACCTTTTAGGGTGGCTACATTGATAAGAAGAAAAGTAAAACTGTTCAGCTGCCTAATTTGTACAACATATTTAATACTACTAGATACTAAGTATAACTTTAATTACTAAGTACCATAACTATTGTCGGATTATATATATTCAGCAGGGTAACTAACCCTGCTGATCCTGCTGACCCTGCTGAGGATGTATAATAATGTTTCAATACTCCTCCTCAAGCTGATAGGTAGATGTCCAGTAGTCCCAACTTGTCCACACAGTTTTGGAAACTAGTTTTAGGAAGCCCTTTGGTGAAGATATCAGCTACCTGAAGCTTGGACTTGACATGAGATAGATTAATGCTTCCATTAGTGACTTTTTCCTTAATGAAATGTCTATCAACTTCAATGTGTTTAGTCCTATCATGTTGAATGTGATTTTGGATATATCAATAGCAGACTTACTATCACTATATAAACACATAGGTTTGGATACATGAATTCTCAGTTCTGCCATGATTTTCTGGATCCATAGTAGCTCACAGATACCTAAGGCAACAAATCAATTCCGCTCATTGTACTTCGCCACCTTCTTGGTTGTTTCTTGCTTCTCCAAGACACAAGGTTTCCAAATATAAAGAAACACCACCCTGAGGTTGATTTTCCTTCCACTTTATCCCCTCGCCTACCAAGATCAACGTACCTTCAATTTTTGTGTTTCCTGAGCTTTAAACAGATACCCTTCCTGGACATCCTTTCGTAAACCTTAGGAGTCTTAATGCAGCATTATAGTGGATTACCTTAGGTGAGTGCATGAACTGACTCAGTTGACTCACAGCAAATGAGATGTCTGGCCTTGTGTGTGAGAGGTAGATTAGTCTTCCTACAAGCCTCTGATAGTGTTCAAGATCATAGTCTCCACCATCATCATCTTTTCCAAACTTGATAGCACAATCAACTGGGGTATCAGCAGGTTTACACCCCAGTAACCCATAGTCAGAGAGCAAATCCAGGGTATACTTCCTCTGAGTGAGCAGAATACCACTTGAAGATCTAGCAACTTCTATGCCTAAAAAGTATTTGAGAGGTCCAAGGTCTTTTACATCAAATTGCTGGTGTAAGAAGGTTTTGAGTTTAGCAATTTCTGAGTCTGAACTTCCAGTGATAACAATATCATCCACATACACTATCAAGATGGTGAGGTCCCCTGTTTCTGAATGTTGATAGAACATAGTGTGGTCTCCATGTCCTCAGTATATACTTAGCAAGTTTCATAGCTTGAGTGAATTCACCTAAACCATGCCCTAGGTGATCGTTTTAGTCCATAAATGGATTTATTCAGTTTTAGGACATGGTTGGGTGTTGATACAAATCCAGGAGGGTGCTGCATGTACACCTCCTCTTGTAGTTCCCCATTCAGAAAGGCATTCTTTATGTCAAGCTGATGGAGAGTCCAATTCTTTGTTGCTGCAATTGATATAATTATTCTAACTGAGTTGAGCTTTGCTACGGGGGCAAAAGTCTCATTATAGTCAATCCCCAAAGATTGTGTAAATCCCTTAGCCACAAGTCTGGCTTTGTACCTGTTTATAGTTCCATCTGGATTGTGTTTAATGTTAAACAACCACCTACACCCTACAGGTTTGACCCCTTTAGGTGTAGGTATGTCATCCCAGGTGTGATTCTTTTCCAATGCATCCAATTCTTCCAAGACAGCCTTCTTCTATTGTGGGTGATTTAGGGTCTGATAGATGGTGTTGGGAGTTTGAGAAGCATCTAAGTTGGCTAAAAAGGTCCTCTGTTTGCTAGACACTTTACCATATGACACATACCTGTTAATAGGATGTTTAGTACATTCTATAGTACTTTTCCTCAAGGCAATGGGTAAATCTGAAGTAGGTTCAAGATCAAGGTCAGGTTGCTCATAGATAAGTTCAGATTCAATAGGAGGAACAGGGGTATGAGGAAGAGACTGACTGGTTTTCTTTTGTCTAGTATAGATTATGGGAGTAGGACTTGGGGAGTTGGTAGGCTCCTCCTCAGCAAGAGTGTGGATAGGAGAATGTGAGGGACAATGATTAGGCATGGTTATAGATGAGGGACTGTGATTAGGCATGGGTAGAGTAGGAGGGTCATACAGAAACAAGTATTGATCATCATTGTTGTCGTTTTGTGTGTAAAAGGTTGATCTTCAAAGAAGGTAACATCACTAGACACATAAAATTTATGAGTGTTTGGGTCAAAGCATTTGTACCCCTTTTGAGTAGCAGAATAACCAACAAATATAGTTTTTATAGCTCTAGGATCCAGTTTGGTCTTAGTGGGGGCATGGTTATGTACAAAGGTTGTACATCCAAAGATTTTCAGAGGTAAGGTGGATACAAGTTTTGAGTTAGGGAATATGGAGTTTAGAGCATCAATGGGGGTACTGAATTTCAGTATTCTGGATGCCATCCGGTTGATTAAAAAGTGGTCATCGTAATGTACCTCCTCATTCCGATAGAGTAGTTAGGGACATTATAGGTATAAAGCAGGGTTCTAGCAACTTCCAAAAGATGGCGGTTTTTCCTTTCTGCTACCCCATTTTGTTGGGGTGTGTTGGTGCAGGAAGTTTGGTGTATTATACCTTTCTTGGTGACAAATGGATTAAGGCAGAGTTTAGGTATTCGGCCCCATTGTCGATCCGAGGAATTGTATTTCGATGCTGAATTGAGTTTCTATCATGTTATAGAAATTTTCAAACAGATTAGGAACTTCAGACTTATGTTTCATAAAGTAGACCCAGGTGAGTCTAGTGTGATCATCAATGAATGAGATAAACCAGGGTTTGTGAATAATGTTGGATGTTCTGGATGGTCCCCAAACATCAGAATGAATAAGCATAAAAGGCTTGGATGCCTTATAAGAGACAGGTTTAAAGATAGTTCTAGTTTGTTTGCCCAAGATACAATTTTCACATTTCAAACTTTCAATACAAACATCAGAAAACAAGGAAGGATACATCCTTTTTAGGTAGGGAAAATTAGGATGTCCTAATCTAAAATGTAACAACATTATCTTATTACATTTAGAGTTCAAGCTAACATTAAGACCACTTGCATTCTTAGGATAGCTGCTATGGATGAGATACAGACCCTCAGATTTCCTAGCACTGCCAATCTTCATGTGTGACCCCAGATCCTGAAACTCACAATGAGTTGAATAAAAGTTAGCAACACATTTCCTATCATTGCGTAATCAATGGCCGATGAGAATAGGTTACAATCAAGTTTTGGAACATAAAGAATGAGTTTAGGGTAAGGTTTTGTAGGATTCTAATCGACCCTAAACCAACCACTTTGGAAGAAGAACCATCTGCAATAGTAACATAGTGATCATTATTACTCTTAGTGAAAGAATGGAAAAGGAGAGATCACTCATCATGTGGCTTGATGCCCCTAAGTCAACAATCCAAGACTGATTGTCATGAGCAGCTGCCCTACAGCTGATTCAAAACATGTGGAATTCGCTTTGTCAAACATTAAAGCCGAGTTTCCATCTGCTCCTTTGTGAACCCTGAGGATTGTTCTCAGAGCATTGTATGCCCTTTTTGATCACTTCCACTTCCTCACCCGGTTCTTCATAAGATGAGGGGTTTTCCATGGAGATTCCAAAGACTTTTCCTTGAGATGACCCTTTTTTGCAATAGTCACACAAGAGGTTGGCCCATTGTTCACTCTTCTTGTTATTGCCTCATATACCCAACATTTGTCAGATCGATTCAAAGAACTTTGAGTGCCGAGTGGTTTCCACCTGAGTTGGCAATATACCATTGCTTACACCCATAACTCCCTTCTACTTTCCTCCTTTCTCACAAAGCAGAAAAGGCATCCTGAATTGAGGAAATGGAGTTTGAGCCGTAATCCTTTCCTTGCAAAAGATCATAGTTGGGATTTAGACCGCATGCTAAGTCAAAGACCCTTTCTTCTTCAACAAGCTTTGCATAGATATCACTATCCTCGTAACATTTCCACGCCTTATTGTAAGTTGGTCACATTCCCGCCATAGCTTGTCGAGGTGTTGAAGTATTGGGTGACATTAAGTGCACCTGCTTGGTTTCCTTTAAAGAGGTTCTCGGACCAAAAACAGAGTATAATTGCCTTGGTCGTAATAGTTTTTAGCTATCTTATCCCGTATAGCCTGTGTGTAGAAGTAGTAAAGAGATGAACTTGACCGATATCATCAATCATAGAGTTGATGAGCCAAGATACAACTATAGCATTTTCTCGCCTCCCAGATCGCATATTCTTGCGATTCTTTTTTGGTTGGGGTTTAATGGTTCCAGCTAGGTAACCAAGTTTACCTCTTCCAAAGGACATAGACACGCACGCATTGTGCCCACTGGACATAATTAGGTCCATGAGTTTCTTTGATGTGATTTGGAGAGATGGATTATCAACTCCATCTACACCGAGAGATAGCGTAAGGAGTGGGGTTAGGAATTCCAAAATCACCATTTTGAACACTGGAAAAGATGAGAGAAATAAAGATTTTTTTTTTAAGGCTGGATCGTTTTTTTTTTTTTTTTTTTTTTTTTTTTTTTTTTTCTAAAAATCAGGGCTCTGATACCATAAAGATATTGAGAAGAAGAACTTGAGAGGAAAAAAGAAGAAGATAAGAGAAAATGTAACTCTTATTATTAAACATAACCTCTTAAGGTTAGTATATATAGAGAATACAAAAGTGCTAAGCATGCTAAAAAGTAAAAGCATAAAGCATAAAGTAACTACATTAACTACCTAGATACCTTTTATGGTGGCTACATTGATAAGAAGAAAAGTAAAACTGTTCAGCTGCCTAATTTGTACAACAGATTTAATACTACTAGATACTAAGTATAACTTTAATTACTAAGTATCATAACTATTGTCGGATTATATATATTCAAGCAGCAGGTAACTAACCTGCTGACCCTGCTGAGGATGTATAATAATGTTTCAATATCATCTCTTATTAACTAAGCTTCATCTTTAGCTTAATTGGGATTACAAGTTGTATAGCATGGCCATGGCACCAGTTAAAAGCACCAAGGTCCCAGCACCTGCTAAATGGGAGGCTCCCCAAATTGCACTGTGAAGTGCATGCAATACTGATGCTTCACTATTGAAGGAGCCATAGCTATTTGGAATCATTTATTGAGACTACAACGGGACGTCGTGTGGAGCATTTTCGGAGAAGCTTTCCTTTTGTGGTGATGTAGAGACAGTCGAAATGATTGCATTCAATTAGGAGGTTGCAGAGTGAGGAAGAAGATTTATCTTCTATGGGTTGTCTTATGGAAGATCGTAAGCGTCTCCTTAAATGTTTTAGTTAATTTTCTCTTTCGTTTGGTAGGGGAGATGGTAATTGGGGTTCGCTACCTAACAACATTCGCTTACGGCCTTTTAGACTATAGCGTATAATTTTTTGGTTAGTGTGGCTCCGACACCATCGATACACATAGATTCATGTCTTAGAAAGTTTACAAAAAAATAATGAGCCGATAGCAAAATTATCTCCATCTTTACCGGTGTTCGCGACTTAACTTTCTTATTTCGCTTTGGTTTACCAGCCCTCATGTTTAATTTTTTCAAGAATGGCCCCGTCATTGTCAAAAAAATGTAACATAGACCTCTTCTTTCGTTTGGTCCCAGTCAGTTTTTTTTTTTTTCAAGAATGATTTTTCATCTTTATCGAAAAGATGTGACTTAAATAGATCCAAGTTGCGGAAAAAGAAAGAAAGATGAGGACCGGTTACACTTGAACAAAAGAAGAGGTAAGTCACAACTTTTCGATTCTGAGTAAATTCGACTCAAGCTTAAACTTAAAAAAATGAAACGAATCAAACTTTTTACGAGTCAAATACTTAACAACTCAACAACTCAAGCTCTAACTAAAAAAACTGAAACAAATCAAAGTTATTTACAAGTCAAACATGAATAGCTCAACGACTTGAGTTTGAACTTGAGAACCCCGAAATGAATCAAACTTCTTTACGAGTCAAACACGAAAAACTCAACAACTCGTGTTCAAACTTCAAAATCAAAAAAAGGTGAAACAGACCAAACTTAATTATGAGTTGAAGACAAATAGCTCAACGAGTAATCTGATTCACTTACGGTCCTGATTCGCAACGTGTATTAATTTCCTGCAAAAAAACAAAAAAAATAAAAATCCCCTCCATGCCCTTTTTTTTTTCTTTTCAGCAGAGCCAAAAGCTCTTGAAAATATGCAATTAACAGTCTTGAATCGCTGAAATTTGTCGAGGTTATCGCTGAATCTACAGGTATGATTGTTCATCCTGTGTATATGTATGATTATTTTGTGTCGCAATCAATCTCGCTTGTTAATCTTCGAAGTTTTTTATTTTTATCACAGGTTGCTAATGAATTAGGGCTGAAATGGAGAGAAAATTGGGGCTGAAAATGGACGGAAATACAGCGGAGCAGAGCCTAGTTCCGTTGTTTATTTAGTGTTAGTATAGAAAATTTCTTCCAGGTTTTAGTTAATTTGTCTCTACCTAGCCTTATTTCAGTTGCAAGAGCTCGACTTTCTTTTTTAGTACAATATTTTCCTCCTAGCCCCTCTTGGTGCCTGATTATAGCTTTGTTAAGTTATTTAAATCAGCTGAATCTGATAGGGTTAACTGGTAGCTAACAATGAAGCGAAGAAAATCCGGTTTAAATCTCCGTGATTCTCCCATCAGTCCAGAAAACAAGAGCCTTGTTTTGGTTGATAGGATTAGCGATTTACCGGACCCCATTCTGGTTAGTATTTTGTCCTTACTTCCCACAAAGAATGCTGTAGCCACCTCCATTCTTTCAAAAAGATGGAAATTTGTGTGGAGGACAGTCGACAATCTTGCTTTCTTTCATATGGGTTCCCGGAAAGACTGTCTGAAGTCGAAGATATGAGATTTGTAGAATTTGTTAACCGTGTTTTGCATCTCCATGATGCTAGATTGCTAATTTGTTCTAGAAACCGAGGTGTATTTCATTTTATGTCACTTCATGGATCAACGCTGCAATTACAAGAAATGTCCATAAGCTTGTTCTATGTGTTGAGACTCGTGATGGACCGGATAGTAGTCCTGAACCGATTGAAATGCCTCTAAGCATTTTCAGCTAGGGGTGTACAGATAAATTGGAAAACTGGACTAACTGACTGGATTGAACCGAACCGAACCGAAAATCATAAACCGCAGATTTCCAATTGGTATTTTTATTGGATAAAAACCGAACTGGACAAACAGTCCAATTTTCGGTTTTGTAGGAAAAAACCGGGTATAACCCGGACCGAACCGAAATATAATATATAATTAAATATATGTTTATTATATAAATATAATTTTAATACCCTAAACCTAAACATGGCTGAAAACTCGCCGCCGCTCTTCACTCTTCACTCTTCAGAGTTCTGAGTTTTCAATTCTTCATACCCGACCCTTGGCTTCTGTTGTGCGCCAAGTTCTGCCGCTCTGGAAGGCGGATTCTCCGGCCACCTTGAGTCCTATACTCTAAGTAAGTATCCAACTCTCTTTGCGATCCCACCATTGTCATATATCTGAAATCTTCCTACTTGTTTTCCTGTATTTTTTCAGAGTTGTATATATGTGGGGAGTGTTGTGTTTCCCGCTTCATTGTAGGGCTTTAGATTGTGCTGAAAAAATGCAAGTTGCCTTAAAAGCATCATTTGTTTAATTTGTGCTAAAGTACTATTAAGGCGATTATAGTATTTACCGGTTGTCAAAGAAATGATCGTTACGCTTCTTTGTGCTTAGTATATTGGCATAGAGAGTTTCATCCGGATGTGTTATTAAAATGCACATTGATTGGGTACAGATTCAATTGAGAGCTTTTAGGTTTTTATGAAAAGTTCAAAACAATTGAAAAACCGAAACTGAACCGAACCGGACTGTATTGGTCCAATTCAGTTTAGATTATTGAGCAGTTCGGTTCAATTCAGAAAAAATATAAACCGTCGGTATAGTTCAGTCCGAAAAGTTACACAAAACTGACCGGACTGGACTATGTACACCCCTATTTTCAGCCGTGACTCTCTACGATCTTTGGAGTTGATTAGAGGCATTTTTGTTTCCGACGCGGATGTGGTTTGTCTTACAAAACTTGAAAGTCTAATACTTGATTCAGTTTTCGAGTCCGCAGAAGGTTTTGTAAATCTTTTAAAGGGATGCCCACTGCTAAGTTGTTTGTACCTACATGTGGACATGGACTACATGATAGATTATTTTGGAACATAAGACGATGATGAATATTTTACGTATGTAGTATCTTCTAGTTCCTTGAAACGTTTTCAGCTCTCTCTCAGTAGTAAGTTAGTGTACCGTTAGCATGAATTTTATTGCTCGCTGGAGTTGTTAGAGGCTCCCTCACTTGAGTACCTCGAGCTAGCTGGTTTCATATACGAGATTAATGTGCAAAAAGGTCTAAGCTCTCTGGTTGAAGCTGACTTTCGGATCGAGTTGCATACTAATTTCAAAGAAACCATCATTTGCAATTCAGTCGTTGAAGTGGTTCGTGCTTTCGATTGTGCAGAAAGTATAACTTTATCGGGCAATGCTATGTGGGTAAGCTATTCTATTGTTTAGAGATTTTGTTAATTTATCAATATTAGACATCTACTCCCCTATTTGTGAATGTTGTTGCTTACACTGGACCACTAACATTTGGTATTATCAGGCTCTTAGCCATGCCGAAATCAGTTTATTGACTGATTTTAAGAGATTGGTGAAATTCGAGACAGAACTTGATTGTTGTCATTGTTGCTGGCCATTACGAGATTTTATTCAATGCTCAGACAATTTAGAAGTTCTTACAATTAATCAGGTTAGAAAAAGGCATATGGAAAGTGTGTAACTGATAGAGTGTGCAATTTTTGTTTAATTAAACGTTGTTTGTTGATGTGTTTTCTATTATGCCAGGATCCAAATTCTCTACTTAGTAGAGATCTTCATGTTCACTCGAACTGGAATGCTCCTGTAGAAGTTCCGAAATGCTTGTCAAACAGCTTGAAGACGGTTGGAGTTGATGTTTATTGCGGTTTTGCTGATGAGCGTGAAATGATACGTTATTTGTTAAAACATGCAAGTGTTCTTGAAGCTATGAAGATTAAATGTGATAGAAACCGGGACGACACAAAGTTTGAGTTGATTCAAGATATATGCATGTTCCCAAGAAAGTCTCCGGCTTGTCAAGTCGAATTCACCGTTGATCAATCTAGTCCAGATCCAGTTGTAACGATCTTAAACTCTCATTTTGTCTCGGGTTCAAATGGAAATAGCCCGGTCAATAGGGATGACTGAAAAGATTATAAACCCTAGAAAGTTGGACCTCACATCTCGGTATGGTATCACTGTAGATGTTGTGTGATACCATTAAATGTGCGCCATAAATCCTAATTTTGATGTGAGATGCTAATGCTGGTAATTGGGAAATTAACAGTGACAACATCTATCCTGATATATATATATATATATATATATATATATATATATATCATATCATAATCATAATCATAATCATAATCATAATCATAACTATATTAAAAGAAATGAGTTGTTTCCCGTACGTAAATTGTTTCTCCAAAAAAGTGTTTCTCCGTAATTTTTTATTTAAAGAGCCAGTTGTTTCCCACGTATGTGTTTCTCCAAAAAAGTGTTTCTCTGTAATTTTTTATTTAATAAATAGATTAATTAATTGTTTCAACAAAACAAAACAAAAAAACACGTTAAAGCTTAAAAAAAGGTAAGTACAAGCAAACAAGAGGATTTTTTTTTTTTTTTTTTTTTGTGATTAGTGTAAAGTTATGTCAATGAATATACTATTGTTTCAGAAAAAAATATGTTTGATAAAAAAAAAAAAAAAAAGACACGTTAAAGCTTGAAAAGAAGACAAGTACTGTATAAGTAAAAAAAGAGGATTTTATCTTTTTTTTGTTATTGTAAATTTATCTCAAAAAATATAATAATTTGGTTAAATATTATTATAATACCTCTATTTTGATTTTTAATCTCTAATAAGAGTGTCAAAGATAAATTTAACAAAAGAAAAAGATGTTCAGTGGAAAATATTTTTTTCCAACAACAAATCACAACTAAGTGTCACAAATACAGTATTACACCATTGATCATTATGCGAGTAATAGAAATCAATGGGTATTACATCATTATCAATGATGTAAAACTATATTGACTTTGTAATGGAATTATCAGTGACCTTTTTCTATTTCTTCATACAAAATACAGGCCGAATGAAGGGTACATAACTCTTTATACAATATATACATGTTTATCTACTGCCTCATTATTTTACTAATTCAAGGGATTTAAACTAATTGAATCTACAACAAAGTTATCCAAGATGTTTACAAGTGGAAGTTAAAAGAAAAAACACAATATCCAAAATGAGTGAAGATAAAGGGTGCAACAAGATAAAAAAGTGTTATGAAAGCCAAGAGAAAACGAAAAGCGATGAAAGAAGTGTTGTGAGTAGAAATTGTATGTGAATTAGGTTCAATGTAGAAATTATGAAAGACAATAAAAATCATACTCGAAATATCATTTTCATATTTTTTTCCTTGTTTTGATTTGTGAAAACGGTAAACAAATCAAAATCTGCTAATATTATAGAGCAACAACGCCGCCATATAAGATCCATAAAGGAATCGAGGAAAAAAGAAGATTGATTCGAGGTAATTTACACCCTAAAGTTTATATCATAGAATTTCTTGCATATTCCTTTAGTGAAATCGCATTTTAGAACACAAATGTAAATGAAGAAATATAAGTTGGAGTCATTGATGATATCATAACCTAAAATTATAAAATCAAAGTTCCTGAGCGACAAGTTAGAACATGATAACACTCGAATGTTATGAGTCAACGAAAAAACAAAAGAGTATGCATTAAACACAAATGATGTCAATGGTACATTACAAACATCATTCATTATATAACTCAGACCTTCTGCATTTTCACATTCAAATGAGAAATTGAATAAAAAAACAGATAACTCAAACCTTCTTCATTTTCACCTTCAAATTAGAAATAGAATAAAAATCAAATAAATATATGCTGAAATGACTGAGCAACAAACATACGTAAGAATCAAAATTTTAAACACTGAACATTCTATGTAAATCTAATAAAGGAAATTAATATTTCAAAAAAATCTATTTCTCATTTTTTTTTAATAATAATGTAAATATTGCATGTTGGAGTTTAAATTATAAAGGTGTTTATGCACAAAAGTTACACAATATAAGTATGACTGTATTGTGATAGTACTGTAGAAGAAACTTGTACTTTAAAATCTGAATTTTGTGTAAAATTGATATATATATATATAACATAAAGCTGCTTTATTATTTCAATATTGTTTCCAAGCTACAATAATAAAATTGAAATAGCACCCCTCAAAAAAAATAAAAAATTGAAATAGCATTTTTAAAACCACGTATTCCACTTCCACCGGCAGAAAATGAAAGATACATGTTTCATTTTACAAGAAAGCAACATCATATTCGTCTTTGCTTTGCAATGACGATTAATAAAGCACAAGAAAAAATGAAACCGTATGTAGAAGTTTATTTGCTCCGACTGGTATTCTCTAATGAACAACTATATGTTGCACTTTAAAAGAGAACTTAAATATTAACAATTAAGGTGTTGATTGAACCCAAAGATCAACTAGACGACACCTTTAGATGTACAAAAAATATAGTATATAAATATGTTCTACAGTCCGGTACGTTCGTATTATATTCCTTTATTATCATTATTTCTTTATTTTCATTAAATAATTCATACCTACTCTAAGAGTTCATATGAAAAATGATAACTCTTCTTAATGAAGAATGAAAGCACACAAAGTTTTTACTCTTATTAATGACCCAATTTATGATATGGAAGAGGATGATGACACATGAGGAATAAAAGAACACAGTATCGACAGCTGCATCATTAAGCATTGAATTCCAAAGTGGATTTTTTTATTTTATAAATTGCTATTGTATTATTTTGTAAGGATAATCCAATTACTTGACTGGTGGATTCAAGAATGCAATTTAAATTACATAAGTATGTAGAATTTTGAATTTGATAGATAAATTCACTATTGACTAAAATCTCATGACCAGGGAAAAGAAGTGATAGAAAGTCATTTCACAGAGCATAAATGACTATAATGGATTTTGATTTTTTTTCCCTGCAAGAACGGCACATTTAAACGAAATATCAAGTATGTCACTCATAATGAATTGTTAAGGTCAAGTACTGATACAAATACATTTATAATGGTCATTATCGTGTTTCAGTTTAATTTACATGGAAAATATTTGTGTTTCATTTGAATGACATGAAACTGACCATTATTTCTCTCTAAATTCATCTTCATGGGGAAAATTATGTTTAATATTGAAAGAATTAAAATATTGAAAATCTTGTCTGAAATGACTTTGCCTAAAAACGATGCTCGGATTTTTTTTACCCTTAATCAAATACATTAAAAGGCCAAAAAAAATGTTTGTATTGGGAAATTCCAGAACTCTTTGAATGAATGAACTCACAAAAATATTGGAAGAGAGAAAACTTAAGGATATTATTGGCCACATAAATGGTGCAAATACAACTGATGGATAAATGGTGCAAATACAAATGGTGCTACTCAATCATGTTAAAGGAGCGGCGTTGTTTGAAGATTTACGTAAACAGCCATAAATGCAATAGTTTTAAATAAGTTGTGGAAAAAAAGGTTTACTAGAACCTGGTAAAAGAATCTCAGAATGTTTGAGTGGAGTCGTTGCCTTCAAAATGCATCATGCATTAAGAATATCACAGCAACTCTTTTAGTTTATTGTGAGCCTACAAATGTGCGCCAACTTTAGGATATGTATTGGGAACCAATTTTAGAAGATTTTATGTGAGACACTACAAAGTTAACAACTTTAATTATTAATAAAACTTTACGACCCATAAGCTACTTTTTCTAGAAAGTATGGGTAAAAACTTTAATCGCTATAACTTGTCAAGTCCACAAGAAGATAACTTCATTACAAAAATTAGCAGAATAGATACATGATGAATTATCTATAGATATTCCTCAAGAAGATTTTGATGTGAGTAAAACTTAAGTATGAAAAACAAAGTATTTTCCAAGAAAATCCTTGATAAGGTAAATAAAGGACAAAGTACGGTGTTTTTCATTGATGGTCCCGGTGGCACGGGAAAAACATATTTATACAATGGCATTACTAGCAAATCTAAGAAAAAAACATAAGATAGCTATAGCAAGAGCTACGTCAGGAGTTTGCAGCGGGGAATATGCCTGGTGGGCGAACAACTCACTCACGCTTTAAAAGACCAATTAATACAAATGAGACAGACGCGTGCAATATACCACTGTAAAGTGAAATTTAAAAATACTAAAGAGAAATTGTCTAATTATATAATATGAAGCATCAATGGCAAAAAAAAGCAACTGAGACACTTGACATAATCTTAAAGGACATCATGAAACGTTATGCCGTATTTGGAGTAAAAATGATTGTATTTGGAGGTGATTTTAGGCAAGTACTTCATGTTGTACCAAAAGACACAATACTTTAGATAATAGAGACAAATTTGGTGAAGTCATACTTATGACCGATAATGGAAAAACTATCACCAACTAAAAACATGATAACAAGGAGAGATATAAAATTCATCGAATTCTTATTATGAGTGAGTTGTGGAGAAGAACCAATAATTAGTATAATTACCTAAAGATATTGTCATTGAATATGATGAAAAATAATGATCAACATTCGAAAATCGTCTGATCAATTGTATATTACCGTATTTAAAAGAGAAGACATAATTATCATAATACGTTACAAATTGACCAATACTAGCAACGACAAACGAACATGCAACGCACCAACAACTAAATCGATAAAAGTTTATATCAATATTTCCTTGAGAAAAGCATTGTTTCACTAACAACTAAATCGATATCATTTTCTAATAAATATTGTTTAACATATTCATAATTAATGTATTAATATATACTTGATAATTACGTAATATTGAATCGTGTTGTTATTTTTCAATTTTATAAAATTCATTTTGCTGAAACACGTGCAACACACGTGAATTTTGCTAGTATCTATATCTATCTATATATAATATATAGAGGAGTCAATTTAACCCATTTACCCGATTGACCCGCTCCATACCCGACTCAAACCCGTACAATATGAAAAAAAGAAAATAAAACCCAAAAAAAACACTCGAATAAATATTTAAACATAAAAAAATATACGCCCCTCGCCCTAAAATCTCTCTTTGTTCTACTTTGCCCTATTCTGCGGTTTGCTCTTTCCGTTTGTTCTTCGTGAAATTCTAAATCGATTTTCTGTGTCAGCAAAGTTAGGTTTCAATGATTTTGTTTTTTGCAATTCGTTTTTGTTTAAAAATTGAAATTTTTAGTGTTTGTCGGCGGCTGCAGGGGCAACATCTTTGGGAGGCGGTGATCGGTCATACATCAAGTATTTTCTTTTAATTTCAGTATAACATGGTTTTTTTGGTGTTACTTATGCCTTGGGTATATACGTACAGTACGTCCCGAGTTGCAGATCCGGCATCAGCTAAGTTAACTTTCATTGAAGGTTCACTACCTTTCCCAGTTGTTTTGATTTAAGCGTAATTACATTCACGTATTTGAATTTGAATTTTACCATAGCAAAGAAAGAGGGCAATGAAGTGAACGAAGATGATGATTTGAGCGAAGATTGGCTAGAGCGTTTTTATCACCATCAAAACATGATCAATGTAAACATAAGAAATTTTATTTGTGATTAATCACTTTATATGAACCCCCTTCAAGCCCTTTTTCTCGCAAGATTTATGTTTTGGCACAGGTAACAATTTGACTGATGTGGATTCCGCAATCCAGGTAACAATTTTTTCTTATATAATCACAGGTACCAATTTTTTCTTATATAATCAAATCATTTCTGTTTCAGATTGATTTTAAACTTTTTCATCTGATCTACCAACTTTATTTGCCAGCCAAAAAAAAAAAACAATTCAATCATTGATTAAAGTTAGTAAACCTGTAACGATTTATTTGGTTATCTTTTTCTTTAAGGGTTTTATTTGGTTATCTGATGTAATCATTTCTGTTTCAGATTTGTTTTAAACACTTTCACCTTACCGGCGGAGGATCTTCAGACGGAGGGAGAGCACAGAGGCTTCATTCTAATACCCTTAACATTTAATATTTTTGTACCGTTTTTATTTTATTATTTGGTTTAATGGTCATAGATAGATTTAGTATAAAGTGTGTTTTTTTTTCCCATTTTGTTCATGATAATAGGTGTGTTTTTTCCCATTTGCATATTGAAAGAAGTTGGTGTTTTGGTAACATATGATGGTAGGTTAACATTAGTATTTTGGTGACATGTATATTTTGATTTGGAGGTGTCTTTTTGATGTGAATGATTGGTGATAAATTGATAAGAGGCAAACTGTAGTCTTTTTGTATATGATGTGAATTATGTTTTTGTGCGGGCGGGTTCAGTCGATGATTGGTTTTGTTGCCTCATCTTAGGGTCTTCTTCGTTTTCAATGCTAAATTGTGTTTAAGATACATACCAGATGTTATTTATTCGGCCAATCGGCTCATGTGTTAGTTTGATTGTTTCAAGTTTTGAGTTTCAGATTCAATGATATTTATTACTATTGTTCCATCTTTATTTGAATGATAAGCTTTAAATAATAAAACGCACGGTAATCGTAGATTATTATCCTGCTTCAAGATTCTTTCTTAGAAGAATGAAGCGTGTGTTGTGTTTTAATGTTGCCTCTGTTGTGTGTTTTTTCTTTGTTTCGTTGTTCATTTCTTTAACAAATTTTTGTTTTCTCTTTCCCAATTAATAGATTTATTTCCTTTGCAGAAATATTATCCAAAGAATCCAACGAGGCTCATTTTTTGAACATGGATTCGATTTTCTTTGTACAATCTCGGGTTTTTTATGTTTATTTTATATTTTCCAGGTAAGTTTGTGTTCTCTTTTCCAAAGATCAGCTACGTCATTAGGAGGAATTTTATATTTGGCTCATCTTAAATGAAAGTATATGTGGTTTTATTCTATAATTTTCCCTTTCAATATTTATACTCACATGTATTTCCTTCATAAAAATCTTTTTTGCATAATCATAAGCATAAAGAACGATCAAGTTTTTTGTAGATGGAAGAAAAAGGCATTGAGTGAGAAAGGAAAAAAAAAAACACGTGGCCCTCATCCGTTAGAAGTTCCATCTCCAGTTGCATACCTCCATGATCAACAATTGGTCATTTAGTTTCAAATACAATTCGTTGCTGAAACTCTGGAAATGGATCACTTCACCAGAAAGATTCACTTATGTAGCATCGACGAAGACGCACCCTCTGTTCTATTACAATTAGATTTGATTTTGAAGACGAACCACCGTAGGAGACTGATAAAAAGTCTTCTTCTTCATTATTTTGATCAATGGAATACCTAATTTAACTGTTGCTTTTCCTCATGTACCTTATGCTTGCAGTGAACTTTTAACTGCTACGATATTATCTAGTTGTGGCTGAGAATGGTGATCAAGATTGGGATGCAGGCTTCTCCCTTATCAGCTCCGATATAATTTCAATTCAGTAAACCCCTTACCTTCTTCTACTAATATCTATTTTGTCATGTTCAAAAGTTTATGGTATTTGATTACACGTATGGTTTTTTGCATATTGTTTTTTTATTCTCACAAATATATGATTACACATTTATTGGTTTTGCAGATGAAAATTCGAGGAAAAAGACACCACGGCCAATGTTGTCATGACGTCTACTTCTTTAATTGAGTTGATTTTAACGTGTTCTTGATTGTTTTCAGATTTTGATTTTGTTGCAGCCTTTCATCATAAGAAATGGAGGAGTTGATATCTTTCATCAATCGGCAAACACTTATGTTCTTCTTTGCATTTTGACAAGTCTCATGTCAATAGCTTAAAAAGAGTCTATAAGGTAATGCCGATCAATTTATACTCCTGTAATTAAGAAATGATGATGTTTTGAACATTTTATCTACATAATGTAATGCAAAAGTTTTAGCATTTGATTATCACATTCACATGGCAAACACTGATGTTCTTCTTGCATTTTTGGCGGATGTTGTTGGGTGATGGAGTGTTGTGCTTCACATCTTTTCTGTTTGGTAATTGCTTGGTGTTGGGGATCCGAGTAACTATTGTAACTACAACTTTTATTTTATTTTTAATATATTGTGGATAAATTTGAACACCCAAGTAACCGCATAATTGTGAAAGCACTTGGTGATAACAAATTACCGGATATTCCTCTACTCAAATTTTAAAAGGTAGTTAAAATCCTTTCCAATTTCAAAAGCTAACTGAAATATATACGAAATCTCTATCAATCCTCTCACGTATTGTATTTGTTATGATTGTCATGATTTCAAGCAGATAGTACTCTTTGCATGCCTTTTGTCGCTAATTTAGAAAGTGTGAAAGTGGAATGCTGTTCCCGGTGATCCTAATATAGCAACTTAGCAAGTAAGGTAATGTTTAGTTTGAAGGTTTTTCCGAGAGGTTTTAGATCATTACAATGGTTCTCAATATCTTCATCGAGACTATAGTTTATAAGCTTAATTTCTCTTGATGCAGTTTTATCATTAGGTTTGAGATTTAGATTCGTGTCATGATGAATGTAGATCTTTTTATTGTTCCGATGAAAGTAAGGTGAAATAGAGAGTTGTCCGGAGATAATGACGAAGAAAATTTGCTTGGACAAAACAGATGTTGAGCCCGAACAGTTAACCATTTGCAGATTTGATAAAGAAATCGATGAGTTTTTTTTTCTTTCATCAACGGGTTTTCCCATTTTGCGCTTTAATTTTTTATAGGTTGGTTGCCGTCGATCGTGATTGAGGAATATCGAATTGCGGGTTTGTTAAACAAATCATGCCAGTTTATTTTCCCATCTACTTTTTTTGTCTTTTGATTTTACAGTTGAAAGTTAATATTTCATTAGTGTACGGGAGATATAATATTAAGAGACAACTTTTTTTTGGCTATACATTATCAGTTATGCTCAACTTTGATTTGTTGTTGATTGATTTGCAGGTATAAACTTTTTTATGCGAGACGAGTTATACTTTGGGGATTTTTCTTATGGAGGTGTGAGGCATGGGTTGGGGTGTCAAGATTTAGGATAGGGAATTGTACCTAAGACAGTGTTTCAAAAAGTTTACATATTGTACCTCCTATGTCCCATAATATAAGGCATTTTGGTCATTTTATTTAGTTTAAAAAATCTCATAAATGAGTTACTTTTTAACATTTCAAGGCAAAATATTGTTTTTTTTTTCTTCTGGGAATGCCTAATAATATTGCATTATTTAGTGTGAAAGTGAAAACAATGTATTTAATATTGCGGGACGGAGGAATGTATGGAAAATGCTATGGACACAATCAAATCGACTATATGATTGATTATGATGAAGCCACTATCTACTAATTGGTCGTACAACATAATCAATGACGTAAGATATATCGTATCATTTTTTAAAACATGGCATTAATCATTGCACATTATCCCCCTAAAAAAAATCATTGCACATTATGTAACATCTCAAATTTTGGTTTTCCCGTGCATAGCACATGTTTTGTAACTATGTCAAATTATCGTACTGTTTATCTTTATATGAGACATGTAATGAGTTATGCATGCTAAGTGTAAAAATGCACTGTTAGGTTTATTTTTTCAATTACTACTACTTCATGTCTGGATGAGAAATTATTACATGTTCATTATAGGATGTTGGTGTTGCGGGGATTTTGCAACTAAGAGCTTGATGATATTTTGAATTGGTTATAGTATCAAGTTGGTTGCGTTATTTTTCAATTAAGTATTCAGCTTAAAAGTTCTCTTAATATTATATCTCCCGTGCATTATGCACGGGCTAATGGCTAGTGTATATATATATATATATATATATATATCTTCAATATCCTCTGCAGAGTATTAATTGCGGATAATATGTTGACTAATTTGTCGTTTTCTGTACTTTACCTCTTCTAGCATATTTTAATTTTTTCTTATTTCTCGTACTACTCTGGTTAAACGACGCCGTATAACTTCCCAAAAACTCAGTCATGGTTCTCCAATCCATGGCTCCCGCTTTCCACTTATCTTCCATTTTCCCGAGGTCTCATTCGGCCGCCATGCAAGAACTCCACCACCGATTGAGTTTTTCGCGCTATAAATTGGTGCGGTGGTAATACCATGGCTCTCATTTGCCTTGCTGAAGATTTGTTTTCTTCTTTGCTTCTCAAAATCGCTGGTTTGGCTCACGTCGTCGTTCGAATTCACAGTCGTCGTTCGAATTCACAGGCCCGATTATTTCTTTACCTGGTATGTCTGTCCTTCTCTTCCTCTTTTCGTCTACTGTTCCGATTTGTGCTGTTATGTGCTTGTAATGTGGTGCATGTAGTCGGTGACAGCTTCTTCGTTTTAGCCATGACCACTTGTGGCTTTGCAAAATTGATCTTTGCCTTGTTCTATGTTTATTTATATTGATAGATTGGATGTTGTGTTGTGATCTGGTTTTTGGGCTATTGCATGTGCTGCTTTGTGTTTTGTTGGTGTGGTTTGTCATAACCATGACCACTTCTGTGTTTCAAAAGTCGGTTTTTTCTTGTTCTATGTTGATTTATATTCATACAGATTTGATGTTGGGGTATGGCTTGGGTTTTGGACTCTTGATTCTTGCATGTGGTGCTCTGTGTTTGATTGATGTTGTTTCTCTTACTTTTTGTCTTGTAATATTATTTTTTTGGTTGTCTTGTTGCTCTGCGTGACCTTTAGCCTGGACGGTCACTGAAACTTTGATTAATGTGGTTGTTTTGTGGTGAGTTTGTTTTGTTGAATCTCTGTCTTAGACCCTTTGCATCATATGTTAGGTAGGCTTAGATGAATTATTTTATTTAGTTGATGCATGTGCAGAGTATGCAAAGGCCAATAGAGCTCATTCGATCACGTTTTTAGGCATTAATGATCGATGAATGTACACTTTTTGATTAACTAGCTTTAGATTATCTTCAATCTGCCTCATTTTATGTTCTTAATTAATCAGTCTAATTTTTTTTTTTGTGTTGTTTGTTTGCATATGGTAAGGCATCTTCAGTTCATGTTACAATATGTGATTTGTATGCTTCTATCTTCTTCTGAATGCTCTTTTGGATCTATACATCTATCATGTTTTGCACCAGTCAGCAACAGGTGTCATGTTGTGTGTGTTGATGGACCCTTTGTTGTGCCTCCTTCGCGTCATGTGTTTCATAGCCTTAGTATGCCTGCCTTGCAAATCAGCTTATCAACTTAATTTGTTAGATGCTCTGCATGTTTAGTATCAGTGTGTTGAGTACAGGCTACATTTGATTTGTATGATTCTATCAGCCTGTCCTAAATGCACTGTTGAATATATCTATTATGTTAATTACGCACCTATGTACGTTGAATCTTTGTTTTAGGCCCTTTGCATGATGTGTTAGATAGCCTTAGATGAACTGGTTTATTTACTTGATGCATATGCAGGTGTCATGTTGTGTGTGTTGATCGAGACATATGTAGGTGTCATGTTGTGTGTGTTGATCGAGTCTTTGTTAGGGAATTCTCGCGTCATGTCTGAGGCAGCCATAGTAGGCCTGCTTTGCACATTAGTTTATCAGCTTCATTTGTTAAGTGCTCTGCATGTTTAGTATGAGACAGTTGAGTTGTTTTAGTCCATGTGAATTTAAACAAGAATTGGCTTAGTGGATAACTCAACTGTCTCATACTAAGTATGTGGGAAACAAGAATCTACTTACTTTTTTTGGCCTTTTTACAGTTTCCGAATAAGTTGTTGTGGTTACTTGGCTCGGCAAAGAATCTCATTCCTAAAGGTCAGTGTAGTTAGAGGTACTACTGCAAACCTCAATAGTTAGGGGATCTATTGCAAACCCCGTAGTTACGAGATCTACAGAAAATCTCGATTTCCTTGCATATTATATGTGGAATATATGCAATACTTTGCTTCGTAGTTGATAGGTTGTTTATATACATGTTTCCTTTATTTGTTGTCCTTTTTTAGGGTAGTTTAGGCTGCTGTTGTACTTCACCTGCTGCTGTTGTCTTTTCTTCCTCAGGTATTGCTTGCTTTTTTTAGTGCCTTTTGCAATACATTTCACTGTAAAACGTTGTCGTGTGGTTGTGTCCTGTCTTTGTGAAATGTTGTCGTGTGCATGTGTTCTGTCTTTGCGAGTTCTTCTAATACAAGTATGCATACTAAGTATGGGTGTGTCCTATCTTTGTGAAATGTATTCATACTAAGTGTTTTGGTCAATGGTTAGTGTTCCTTGATCAGTCAGTCGGTTTTGTACTTTCGTGATCTGTTATTTGTTACCTGGCACCCTCATGTTGCTTTCAAATCGTCATCTTTGTCATTCATACATGCTGTGTATACTGTTTATTTGAATTATGCCACTTGTTCAGTTGTGTGGAATAAGTGCCATTTCAAGTATCATAAGCTTTTTCATATACGCAGAATAGGAACGCTTATTCTCAGAGTAGTTCTGAAGATGCCTATACTTGTTAGCCATTTGTGTTTCGTCTCTTAGGATTGCACACTGTGGTTCAGGATGCTGTTTACAGCTGCTTAAAGAAAAGAGAAAAAGTAGGAAAACATTATTTCAGCTTAGTGTTCGTCGTCTTCTTCTTCATTGCCTATGTGGCTGTGCTTCAGTCCATTGCTTCATTAGTGAAGTTGTTGTTGGAGTCTGTGATGTCTCCGCCTGCCTTGCCGTCAATGCCTATCTTTTCTCTGGTCTGAGATTTGCTCGTCTTCGCTATCCTGTATTTCTTTTCCCACATATTAGCAAGCCTTTCTTGCTCTTTCCCGTAGGCCGTCTGCCTTTTCACTTCTTTAGTTCTTGACAGGAGTTTCTTCTCTGATTGGTCTCGCTGCCACGCTATACTTTTAACGGCATAGTCTGGATGATGCCAGCCTTAGGCACCTCTTCTGGCCTTATCGATGAATCATCCTCTTTGGTCGGTATAAGCGGGCATATCGTCATCTTGCCTCGCTGCCGCCTTCATGTAGAGTAATGTAGGGTACACGTTTTGGGGCTCCATCTATGCATCTGCTTTTTCCCAAATCTGCTTTTACTTGTTCTGAGGCTTTTATCTATGCATTTGCTTTTTCCTTAAGATGCCTTCTGCGGTTTTAGTACATTGTCGATAGACCTGTTTCCGATGCAACGTATAAGTTGCAAAGACGGGGTATATTTCAGCAATGTTGAATATCTCTGCACCTGTGGTGGCTCTCGTGGTCTGATAAGCGTGTGCCGCTTCTGCGCTTCCATTTCATGTTAGTCTGTATGCATTACAGGAAACATGGATAGCCGGAAAAAGGCCGAGCAGAGTGAAAGGCGACGAATGTCATATGCTAATATGGATCTAACAAAAAAAACTGAGCTACTGAAGCGCCGACGGATGCAGTATGCGTTAGCGCGTTCTTCGGCACAGACACCATCCTCAGTTTCTCCAGCATTGCATCAATCCGTATTTGAGGATGGAGAGACTTCGAGTTCTGCTTTCTGTCAATCTGTGCCTTCCTCTGCGAGCCGATCGCATAATATTCCTGCAACGCCCGCTTCTTCATCCCAACGAGCTATAAACGTGTGCGCCCAAATTGACCATTCGGTCTACCCACGCAGAAGAATCGCAGGGCACCTGCATTTGCATGCGCATGAATCACCTCACGGATGTGCTCCGCCTCCGTACATTGGACCTTCACTTCTTCCTCATGCCCCGGACTGCGAACACTGCCTAGCCAAACGCTTTTACCGTGAGCCTCCATCCTTCTGTTGTTCCGAGGGTGAGGTAAGACTTGCACCGACTACGATGCCTGACGATCTGTTACGTCTGTTCACATCTACGGAACCAGATGCGGTGCACTTCAGGCGCTATGTGCGCACATACAATAATCACCTAGCGTTCACTACGTTCGGGGCGAAGACAGACCCGGAGCTAATGAAAAACAGTAAGGGCATATATACGTTTAGTGTCCAGGGTAAGATTTATCACCGACTTCCTTCTTTGCAGCCAGCATCGGACTCTCCTAGAAACCTACAACTCTATCTATATGATGGTGAAGCTGAGATAGATCAGCGTATGACTCTGTCATCGCGGATGGATCGTGCCATGCTCAGACAATTGCTAGACATTCTCCGTGGTAACCCCTATGCGGTTTTCCTTCGTCGACTAAAGGATCTGGATAACGTGGCTAACCACAAAATCTGCCTGATCAATAATCCGAAGCTTGACCAACGAGTTTTCAACGAACCAACGAGTCAGGACGTTGCTGCGATCTTGACTTTAGATGATGAGTCAGATAGTCAACCTGAATGCCACATCCAAATCTACGCAAAAGACGCTGTGCCATATAAAATCTCACACAATTTTGCTTCCTACGATGCGCTGCAGTATCCTATGTTTTTTGCGAAAGGGGAAGGTGGCTGGCACTTTGGTGTTGAAAAATTGCCACCTAATCTCAGGAAAAGCATATACAGATACAACTCAACTTCCATCATCGCACCTGAGCTTTCGATTAGCGCAAGACACTTGGTGGAAAACGAGGAGTCAGGTATTCTTTACCATCTGCTCCTCCTTTGTCCATTAAGTATCTTCTCTATTCTGCATCCTCACTTCCTACCTCTTTAACGTTGTCAACCGCCTTTTTTCTAGCCTTGGCACACGGATCACGGAAAAGAAACATTGTGTCATGCAGACAGTATTACTGCTATAAATTGCAGATGAGAGACACAGACAGATCAGGGTTGTTGCATGGTGGTCGTCTACTACAGCAATATATCGTTGACATGTTCGTGAAGGTCGAATCTTGTAGGCTTGATTACGTGAGGAAGCAATGTGAGGAAATCGAATCAAATTCTTGCAAGGACTGCTGGACAGTATTAGTAGTGGAAATGCCTCAGCGGCATCGGTTGGCCGTAAAACTATTTTACCACCATCATTTATGGGTGGCCCTAGAGATATGAGGAAGAGGTATTTAGATGCAATGGCCCCTGCATGCAAGCCTTCGAAAACTGATTTCTTTCTGACTATGACATGTAATCCGGCATGGAAAGAAATCTCCCAACATTTGCTTCCTGGGCAGCTTCCTCAGAACAGGCCTGATTTACTGTCTCGGGTGTTCAAGGCAAAGCTAGAAATGCTAAAGAAAGATCTCTTGAAAGATCACGTTTTGGGATCTCCAAATGCTTCAGTCTACTCTATTGAATTTCAGAAGCGTGGATCGCGCATGTGCATTTGCCGATTATTCGGATCGAGATTCAAACTCAGAAATCAGAGGCGTATGACCGTTTCATCAGTGCTGAACTTCCAGATCCAGACAAGGATCCCGAACTCTATTCTTTGGTGACTAAGCATATGATTCATGGTCCATGCGGTTCACTGAATATGCGGTGCCCCTGCATGCGCAACAATCTATGCAAAAATAGGTACCCTCGAAGCTTCTTAGACCACACTACTCACGGAGAAGATAGCTACCCTCTTTACAGAAGACGCAATACAGGAATTTCAGCAATGATTAGGGGCCATCGTATAGACAACAAGTGGGTTGTACCGTACAATCCCTATCTCTTAAAAAAATACGACTGCCATATAAATGTTGAGGTATGTTCAACTATCAAGCTTGTAAAGTACTTGTATAAGTACATTTACAAAGGACCAGATAGGATAGCATTCCAGGTATCGACGGGTCATTCTGATGATGAGATCCATGATTATCAAAAAGGGAGATGGGTCTCACCACCGGAGGCTGCGTGGCGACTATACTCCTTCCCACTCTTTGAGATACACCTGCAGTGGTTACTTTACAGATTCATTTACCAAATAACTACTTACTGTCCTTTCGTGCAGATGCAGATCTCTCAACTGTTGCGACAAACAACTTCTTTGCGAAGACAATGCTGACCCAATTCTTTTGCACGAACAAATTTAATGAGAGAGCTATCTTACTCAAGTGTCTTTACAAGGATTTCCCTAGGCATTTCGTATGGGATGGGGGAAAGCGTGTCTGGACTGAGCGTAAGAAAGGGAAGGTAGTGGGACGTGTCGTCTCGGTTCCTCCATCAGAAGGAGAAAGGTACTACCTCCGGTTACTTTTGAACCATGTTGGCGGACCAACATCCTTCGACGATCTGCTCACTTTTCAGGGTTGTCTGTATTCGACCTTTCGAGATTCTGCCCTTCAACGAGGATTGCTTACTACAGACTTGGATCTATATCGTTGTTTGGATGAGGTTGTCGGCTATCAGATGCCAAGACAGCTACGCGGTTTATTCGCATCAATTCTGGCTTACTGCTCACCATCAAACCCTAGGCAACTGTGGGAGAAGTATGCAGATGTTATATGCGAAGATTATATGAGGGTAATAGCGACAGAAGTACGAACCCCTTCAAATGCACGTAAGAGAGCTCTTTCTGACATAGCACGCTTGCTAGATAATATGGGAAAGGGCTTGGCTCAGTATGCCCTAGGTCCTGAAGCAGACTACGTTTGCAGGTATCTCAATGCGTCGAAAGAGCTGGAGCATGAGAGAAGCATCCCTGTGGCTGAAAATGATTTGAATGCTGTAATGCACTTGAATACTCAGCAACACCATGCGTATGACGTGATTATGGATAAAGTCATGAAAAACGAGGTCTCAGTGTTCTTTGTGGACGGGCCTGGCGGTACAGGAAAGACGTTCCTATACAGAACTATCCTCGCCACCATACGTGCGCAGAACCACATAGCCATCGCTACTGCCACATCTGGAATAGCAGCATCGGTCCTTCCGGGCGGTAGAACAGCACATTCCCGCTTTAAATTGCCATTGCATACTGACGAATGTCAGATAGCAAATGTTAGCAAACAATCGAGCCTTGCAAAATTGCTGAGAGAATCCAAAATCATCATTTGGGATGAGGCACCAATGGCACATAGGAAGTCGATGGAAGCATTTTCAGAAATGCTACGGGATATAACAGATGTAGATCGGCCATTCGGCAACAAAGTAGTTGTCTTCGGAGGTGATTTCCGACAAATTTTGCCTGTCATTACGAACTCCACCAGGCTACAGCAGATTGATGCGTGCCTAATCAGCTCGCCGTTATGGCAATCATTCCAGAGAATACATCTTACAGAAAATATGCGCGCATTACACGACCCAGATTTCACTGACTATCTACTTCGGATTGGAAATGGAACTGAACCGGAAGATCAAGATGGCTATATAACCTTGCCATCAGCAATGGTCATACCCTTCACAGATCAACAAGTATCCCTACAGAAACTAATAGAATTTGTCTATCCAGACATAAGCGTTTTCAGGGACAATCCAACAACGATCATAAACCGAGCTATCTTGGCTCCAACGAATGCATGCGTAGATGATATTAATGCTGCGATGCTCTCCAACATGCCTGGAGAGCTATCAACGTCTCACAAAGATCGACATTGCCACGATTTGCAAATGACAAAGCGATTATGAGGATTTCCTAAACACTCTAAATCCGAGCAGCCTTCCCCCGCATAAATTGGAACTGAAAATAAACAGTCCTGTCATTATGCTGCGAAACATGAATCCTACAGAAGGACTATGCAATGGAACACGCCTCCTGTGCAAAGAACTCCGCTCACACACTATAGTCGCAGAAATAGCAAGTGGCCCGAATATCGGGGAGATAACTCTCCTTCACAGAATACCGTTGGAAGCATCGAATGAGGACAAAAGGTCTGGCATACCATTTAAACGGCATCAATTCCCCATTCGGTTGTGCTTCGCAATGACGATAAACAAAGCACAAGGACAGACGCTAGATCGAGTCGGGGTGTACCTAAGAGAAGCAGTCTTCTCACACGGGCAGCTATATGTTGCCCTCTCTAGGGCTAGAAAGTCAAAGTCCATCAAAGTACTAATTGTGCCACCGGACTTGCCAGATTACGCTAACGTACACAGAACTCAAAACATTGTGTACCGAGAGATAGTAGCCGGCCACTAGAATAACAACACAATTACGCACCGGCACATCTACGTAAAAATTTAATCCATTTTGCACACGCACCAATACAGAGAAAACCTCTAAGGTACATTACTAACATACTCATATTTCATGAAAAAAAAATTAAGGCTGTTAATGGGTCTAGATGTACTCTCTAATGTACCATCTGCATGCTGCATACTAATGAAATGACTAATGCAATAGCTTGTTCCTACAGACCATGGCTCCTCAACTGCTTATCCCAGAAATTCGACCTCGGGACACTGACTGGCGCGCAACGATTTTGGTCCTTGAGAAGGGAAATGTCACAACTACAAAGAACACAAAGCGGCTTCAAAAGATGGTACTAATGGACAGTGAGGTATGTTGATTTATATTAATACAGCTTAGATGTTGGGTTATGACTTGGGATTTAGACTCCTGACTCTTGCATGTGCTGCTATATGTTTCGTCCTTGCGCTTTCTCCTTCTTCGTGTTTGGTGATATTACTTTTTTAGGTCCCCTGTAGCTGTATGTAGCCTTTAGCCTAGATAATCAGTGAAATTCTGGTTATTGTCAATGTTTTGTGGTAAACTTGTCTTGCTGAGCCTTCGTTTCAGGCCCTTTGCATCGTGTGTTACACAACCTTAGACAAACTGTTTAAATCAGTTAATAAATTAGTAAGCGAATTAAAGGCCTACGATACTTCAGAATTAATGATCGATGAATGTGAACCATGCAATCATCAATTCCAGTCATCAAGTACTAATATGATGAATGTTTCATAGACATGTTAAGAAGATGAAAGAGAGTAGAATAAGCCAAAATGATAGCTGGAAAAAATTAGTAGCGGTTTTTTTGCCAAAACACTCTTAGAGAGTTATTTTCCTACACAGAAACATTGAAATAGATGATAGGGTACATGAGGCTTCTTGTTCCACTCTCCCTAAGTCTTGTCTGATGTGTTCTTTGCATATGCCAAGACATCTTCAGTTTATGTTACAATATTTGATATGTATAATCTGGCGCTGAACACTCTTTTGGATCTATCTATCTATGATCCTACTAAAAGTGTGTAAGATACGGCGCAAAGGGCTTATAAGAAAGGTTTGATCAACACACAGAACATGATATTATTTGTTGCTAATGTAACTTAATCAGTCAGTCAGTTTTGTGCTTTCATGATCTGGTTCGTGCTATCTGATGTATAACTCATATGCACATAAAATGCAAACCAATTTGTTATGCCTACTTCACGCATCTGTGCATACAAACGTTGAAGAATCTTCTCTACGCCGTTGTATGCATGCTAAGTGAGTTTAGTACAAGTTACATTTAACTTGTACAGTTTTATCAACCTGTCCTGAATGCTTTCTCAGACATATCCATCATATTAATTGTGCATTAACATACAATTTTTCAACGCAGGGAAACAAGGTACTCGGAGTGCTGTGGGACGGAAGCGTGGATCTGTTCCGAAACAGCCTTTCGCCTTTCAAAACATATTGCATAGGAGGTGCATCAGTAAGCCCAATCAAAGATGATTATCTAAAAAACAGTCCAGGCATGACACTTCATGGACAATATCAAAGTCCACCTACATCACCCGTGAAATCCAGCGAAGAAAACATCGCCACCCCCATGGTTCCATATGTCGGTTGTAATTGACATGATAACTTCAGATTGGACAGACACGACGAATCGGTAATAACAAACAAACTTACTTTAATAATCGATTGATACCTACAGTAAGCCAAAATACTAACTTACTTCAACACTGACGTATCACAGATTTCTTCGCCGTAGTACTGGATGTGAAACCACCAGAGCAAAAAATGGTTCGTGGAAAGCCGACACTGCTACAGGAATGCACTATTATGCAGCAAGAGTAAGCATTCTCCAAACACCAAAACAACCTCAAAACCCTCTCCCCAAACACACTAAATTGTTTACTAATCATATGACCGTGTTCTTGCAGGCTACGTCCAATGATACTAACATTGTGGGGAAACTTTCTGGACGTACAAGGAATTGAACTGCTTGACAAGAAGGACAGATACCCAATCCTACTGGCCAAGAATATCATCGCATCAGACTACAAAGGTATCATACTCACCCCTAAACAACATGCAAACATTACTATGCTTAAATTACCCACAAGAACACATCTATGACAACTCATTCAAAATACAGGTCTTGCACTGGCAACAACTCCAGCAAGTTTCATTGCCATTGATCCAGATCTACCACAGGCCACTGAATTCCATAACTGGTACGTCGCAATCTACAAAGAAGAGTAAAAAAAATTACACGCTAAAACATCATCTAATGATCACCGTCTTCAAGCGATAGAAATACATGCGCATACTAACATCAATTTCGTTTCAGGGTCTCAGAACACACGATAATCATAAAGAACACAGAGCGTACTCCAACTCATGAGACATTCCAAAGCCTCTACGCCTTCTCATCGAACGAACCTATAGTGCAAATTTCAGAAATCGTGCCAGACACAAAGGTACGTGCAACAAAACGTTCCCATTCACCCACTAACATTCACCTCCAGCAGTTCACTACATTTACTAACTATTGTTAATAAACACGCAGAACGTGTGGGTGAAAGTACACATGACAATAGAAAATACAAAACAACAGCTCACATATACCTCCTGCCCCAAATGCATGTCTACAATCACAGCCACACCAGGTGAAAGCTACTTTTGCTTCATCTGTCAATGCCACCAGACAGCCAAACTCAGGTAAAACTGCACACATCTACACCTTAAACATAAATCACACAGCTAGCCTACAAATTACACTGACCAGAAGCTTGCGCAGGTGCAAGCTAAATGCTTCTATGACAGACACATCAGACACAGTCATGGTCACTATGTTTGACAGCATCGCCGAGGAGATACTGAAAAAAACCTCTACAGAAATGCATGACATGACTGACCAGGTAAATTTCAGATTTACACAATTAATGAAAAATCATACCCCACACGACACATGTAACACTGCCCAACCACTTTCACAGGAAACGTATGAACTACTACGTGGCACAAACACACGCCTAGCGGATCTTAAAATTAGCGCCCAAGTGCGTGCACAGAAAAAAAGATTCGATGACCGCAAAACAAGGTACTCAATCCAACAGCTGCACTTCGACAGCCCGAACGAACATCACCAGCAGACACCTCAAACCGTCACAACAGACACAGCACAGAAGGAGGCAACAGGTAATTACACACACTAAATACTTGTCCCACTTGTTCCATGTACGTGCAACATAAGCTACTGCTTCACCATTAGTAAAAACCACAGCATTGACTAAACAAAAGAAACATGTTAACCTGCAGGCTCAGCAGGAAAACGCCCGCAAAAAAACACAGAAACAGAAGACAACGAAGGTGCAGAAAATACAGACTCGCAAGACAAAGTGCAACTGGATACCGGAAAAGATGGAAAAGCAAAATCATTGGCACCGGTGACACCCATCAAAAAGATGAAATTCACAGACGTCTAAGTACTCCGCTCCTCACCAATGTAAAATCCCACATCCCTATTCCCCTAGGTCCATAAAAACTATCCATTTTGCAAACTGCTCCCACACCGGCAGCCTATGTAAGATACTAACACCAGCATGCTAGGAAAACAGTAGTGAGACCAATCTATTTTGCTAAGGGATCCACAACGGTAGCATATGTAAGTGCAAACACAAGCACGCCAGAACAACTGTAGTCAGGCCAATAACAATGTATTTTGGGAAACACGGTGACACACATACACCGTGTTTCCAAGCACAACTACTTTCAGTAAAAAAGGCGCAATGGCCGTATTTTGACATATTACAACAACATATTCCCCTACCCCGACAACGCAACACATAAAAAAACAACTTAGCAATTCAAACACGCACGAAACAACAAAACCCGAGGGCCTCATCGTGCATAGCACGAACATACCACTAGTATATATATATATATATATATATATATATATATATATATATATATATATATATATATATATACTTATTTATAATACTTGGTTGGGAAATTCCAACCAAGGTGTCCACGTGTTTTTTTTTTTTTTTTTTTGTTCATTGGTGTCATGCCCAAATTTTAAAAAAGTTTTTTTTTTTTTTTTTTTTTTTTTTTTTTTTTTTTGAGTTAAATTGTTCCATTTAGAGGACTCAATTGTATTTTTAATCTACACATTAGCTTTAATTTATTCTTAATCTTATTATGTGTGTTGTCTTTAAGATGTATCCGATTCCAATTTAATTACATTTGGGAAATTTCAAAGAAGCACTCCATGTGTTTTTTTTTTTCTTTTTTTTATTCGTTGGTGGCTGCCCAAAAAAAAAAGTGTTTTTATTTTTATTTTTTATTTTTTATGTATCCCCCATTTCATATCCAACGAGTGTGTACAAGCCGCGCGTTGTGCGGCCTTCCCATCTAGTACTTATATACTTATACTTATATACTTATTTATAATACTTGGTTGGGAAACTCCAACCAAGGTGTCCACGTGTTTTTTTTTTTGTTTTTTTCGTTTCATCAGCCACTGTGAGAAAAAAAAGTTTTTTTTTTTTTTTGTGTGAAGGGTTTGAGTTAAATTGTTCTATTTTAGAGGACTCAATTGTATTTTTAATCTACACATTAGCTTTAATTTATTCTTAATCTTATTATGTGTGTTGTGCTTAAGATGTATATCCGATTCCAATTTAATTACATTTGAAAAATGTCAAAGAAGCACTCCACGTGTTTTTTTTTTTTTTTTTACTCGTTAAGTAGCGGTGAAAAAAAAGTTTTTTTTTTAATTTTAATTTTATTTTTATTTTTATGTATCCCCCATTTCATATCCAACGAGTGTGTACAAGCCGCGCGTTGTGCGGCCTTCCCATCTAGTCCCTCTACTCTATATAAGAAAGGAAAAAGTGTCAAATGGTGACACTTGTTTTTTTTTTATTGGTTCTCCCTTTTTACTGTTCATAGGCCCAAAAATCCGGCCCAATTTTTTTTTTTTTTTAATTAACTTTTTACTGTTCATTGGGCGGCCCAGCCCAGAAAAAAGTGTTTTTTTTTTTTTATTTTTTAGGCGAAGAGTTTGAGTTAAATTGTTCCATTTTAGATGACTCAATTATATTTTTAATCTACACATTAGCTTTAATTTATTCTTAATCTTATTATGTGTGTTGTGCTTAAGATGTATCCGATTCCAATTTAATTACATATTATTTTGCTTTCCATCGAGATCTCTTTTTTTTTTTTTTTTTTGGTCTTATCCTAATACGATACGACCACGTGATATTTCAATATACTATAGTTTGTTTGTGTGTGTTCTTTTCCTTTTTTGGGTATATATATTTTACATTGTGTGTCTATGCCGGTTTTTTTAGGGGCATCGTTTTTTGGGGTGCTACGTATTGATTATTTTTTTCCGTCTTCGTTTTTTTACTTCTATATATTGTGTGTGTCGGTTTTTTCCTTTGGTCAATGGTTTAGTAGTGTCGAAATGTGTCGATTTTGTGTCGTGGAATGTTGATAGTGTGTTAGATTTTAATTAATATTCATTTGATCAACCGACAACCGTTGGATATGGCGTCGGGGTGTATCGAAGCGTGTCGTGTCGTGTTTTGGGTAGAACACGTGTTGTTGCAGATAATGTCGAAGATAGCTTCATTTTTTCGGTTAAAATTGATTTAAGTAGAAATTGAAAAAAAATTTATTCGGTAGTGTCGAAAAGTATCCATACGATGTCGGGAGATGTCGAAGATGTGTCGGATATTCATTTCATACGCACTTATATTATTCTTCTATGAACATGTTTTGATGGCACCCTAAAAGGTATGAGGGGTGGGTTGGGTTAGGGTGGTGGGAAGGGTAGGGTATAGTAAGATGGGTGGTGGGCACGGTAGGGTAGGGAGTTGTAGGGTAGAGTAGCATGGGGTGGTGGGTAGGGTAAGGTAGGGTGGGATGAGATAAAATAGGGTGTAATAGGCTTAGCTAGGATAGTGAATTAATATGTAGGTTGGGAGGTAGGTTAAGGTTTGTAGGTAGGTAGAGAGGTAGGGTGCGGTAGGGTGTGCTAATGTAGGTGATGCGAGGTATGAGATGTAATGCGTGATGTATGGTAGGGTAGGATGGTATGGTTGGATGATGTGGCGTAAGTTAAGTAAAGTTTGGTAGGTTGAATAAAGTACGTAATATAGGGTAGTGTGGTAAGATAATATGTGGTAAGATAATGCGGTGTAGGGCATGGTGAGGTAGAATTGGATAGGTGAGTGTTAAAAAATGTTGGGATAGGGGGTTGGGGTGGTGGGAAGGGTAGGGTATAGTAAGATGGGTGGTGGGCACGGTAGGGTAGGGAGTTGTAGGGTAGAGTAGGATGGGGTGGTGAGTAGGGTAAGGTAGGGTGGGATGAGATAAAATAGGGTGTAATAGGCAGGGTAAGGTAGGGTGGGATGAGATAAAATAGGGTGTAATAGGCTTAGCTAGGATAGTGAATTAATATGTAGGTTGGGAGGTAGGTTAAGGTTTGTAGGTATGTAGAGAGGTAGGGTGCGGTAGGGTGTGCTAATGTAGGTGAGGCGAGGTATGAGATGTAATGCGGTGATGTATGGTAGGGTAGGATGGTATGGTTGGATGATGTGGCGTAAGTTAAGTAAAGTTTGGTAGGTTGAATAAAGTACGTAATATAGGGTAGTGTGATAAGATAATATGTGGTAAGATAATGTGGTGCAGGGCATGGTGAGGTAGGATTGGATAGGTGAGTGTTAAAAAATATTGTGATAGGGTGCGGTTGAGTGATTGATAATGTGTGTAGTAGATAAGAAAGAGTGTGTTGACTAGGGTAGAGATGTGTGGTAGGTTGTGGTATCCGAAAGGAGATCGACGTAAAATGTTTTATTTTTCATTGTTGCGCTTAAAAATTGCGTTCTGAACGGTTCGTTACATGCTACATTTCTTCGTATTTAATATCGTCAAATAAGTTAAAACTTATAGCATGGGCAGTCCGTGCGTTGCACGGAGTAACGTTTTTACTAGTCTTATCTTATATATATGAAACAAGTGGAGTTTGTCAACAAACCTGTACACGTCGACGGTTTTGTTCAATATTTGAGTAATAATTAGCGTGTGGGCTTTTTTTTTTCCGCTCGAGTCCAGTGAAATTGGCCCAACGAGTATCCGGTCCGGTTGTTCTCATTAGGTAGTCTAGGGTTTTGTTTCTTTTCATTTGACGATTTAAAAAAAAAAGGCGATGGTGATTTCTTCACCTCTTCCACTTCCACTTGGTGGTTTGGGTGTTCAACGGTCGATGTTGTTGCTTGGATGATGTTTTACGGCCGTCGTAATCTTTGAGGCTTCTTTGATGTTTTCCCAACGTCGTCTTCTTTGGAGCATTTTTATGTTACCGATCGACAAGAATCGGCGGGCTTTACACCTATTCGAGTCTTCTTTCCGATTATGGAGAAACTTCGGTGTTTGTTCTTTGAAAATGTTTGCTGAGACCGATGAAGGTTGAACTGAGCTCAATGATGCCCTGCAACACCTTCTGTCACTCTGTTATGCAAATAATCAGGTGGTAGCTTTCCTCTTTTGTGTCTATTTTGTGTTTTAAAGGTAAAAGACTCAATATTTCTTTGATGTTTTGCTAATCTGAGGTTTTCATTATGTGTTGTGACTATTTCATGTCTATTTTTCTAATCTTTCTCTGATGTTCTGTGTCTATCGCGTGTTTTTGTGTCTATCTTGTGTTTTAGGCTGTATGAGCATGTAGGGTTTTCATTTACAGATGGTGGAGTTGTTTGTCTTCAAGCTTTACCACTTAGTAGGTTTTCACTTGTTGCTTGATTTATGAATTTTACCAATTTCTCCATTCAAATAAGGTCCAAAGAATTACTCCATTTGGTAACAATTTTGCTTGGTGTTTTTGTTTATTAAAATGTCGATAACCGGGCAATTTAGTTTCCATATTATCATTTCTTTCAATGAATTTTGCAGGTGCGCTAATGTGCTTCTTACGAACCCCATCTGGGTGGGTGTCACCCAAATGCAGGTAAGTTACCATTTGCTGCTCATTTCGGACTTTACGTACTATGGTTAATAGAGCTGATAATTTTATCTTATATAAGGCTTGATAGTTGTTTTGGAAAGAAAAAAAGGTAAAATTTTAACTTGGCATTTCTCTTCAGACTCACAAGAAGAAAGCTGAAAATAATCAGACTGAATCAGCATTAGTCCATAAAACTCTTGAAGCACAGAAGCCTCCACCATATGGGACTCTCAATGCCTTATGATCTTTGTTTGACTTATTAACTCTCTTACTCGATGATTTGGTTTGAACTGTTGAAACATATATGTTTCTTTTTCAATAATTCGGATATGTTAAAAGAAGAATCATGTTGAAATTTATATAAAAACGCCATATGACTCCCTACGTTGTCGATTGACATTTTTTTGTGGTGAATCTTATGGCAGTTTGTTATCGATATGGAGAGGAGGGGAGATTATTTAGGAAAAACAATTCAAGTTTGTCATTTTTTTACTTAAAACTTTTACTTATATCATATCGGCTTGTAACATATCATCACTGTATAATGTCCATTAGGTTGTCCCTCACATTCTGACGATGCCATACAAGAGTGGATTGAATGTGTAGCCCGATCTTCGGTTGATGGAAAAGATCATCCCAAATGATGTTTGTGTCATTGAATTGGGTGGTACAATAGGTACATTATCAAACACGGCCTTCAATATGACATGAATTCCGTGTTCTTTTTGATGTACAAAGTTATAAATGAATGTATTTCACTTTGATGTATATTGAATCATTGCCATTTGTTGAAGCTATAGGACAGTACTCTTATCACGTAGGTAAGATTTGACATACCCCTTAATCTTACAGCAGGAAATGGTAAGTGTTTTAACCGTGTTTAGTATTTGGAAATGTGAATCAAAAGAACTCTTGTTTCTCTTAAATGCAGAGACAAAAGAAAAATCAAGGCAAGAAGATATGTAATTGAAAAAGGTTGGTTTTGACTTGGTTTCCATAAGAAGCAGTAAGGTATGTATGACTTTCTTTTATGATGAGTTGGGTTCCTTCTCCTTTGTTGCAAAACTATTCATGAAGTTGTTTCGTGTTCCATACTGTTCCTAGATGTTGAAGTCATCCAAAAGCGCCAAGTATCATTTTTGTGTGTAATTTGTGAGCTTTTTTTTCTCTGTGTATGTATACTTTTTTTATGAAGAGTAGTTATGCAGTCTCACTTCTTCCCCTGTCCCTTTAACCCAAGTATGCATGTAGTGACATGGAAATTGATATCTAATGACTCATTTTATTGATCTGTTCACTCTAATCCATTTCACCACATTTGTTGTAATACACCATCCTCTTTTCTTTTTTGGAACTGAATGTGTTTCCCCTTCTTCTAGGTTCAAGGGTTCTGAGGAAGCTAGCTTCCACCTTCATCCTCGTAAATCCAACGGTTATCGTTTCCCAATATTGTTTGATGTTGACATTGACCTTTATAAATAATGAGATCGTCAATGAGGATCTTGCAATTGTTCCGATGTTCGAAATGATGCGAGAATCTGGTCCTGTGACATTTTTGGTGAAAATAGGTGAGATTTTGATCTTGTTTTCTAATATACTTTGTATTCATTCTTAAGTAGAAATGAGAATATTATGATCTGCATATGGACAGCACTTTGAGGAAACAACGTGCTGCCGAATAAATTCTCTTTAGGGTTTGTGTCCCCTGATGCTTGACAGCAGAGCATAAATCTATGTGTTTAATCACTTGTCACATTTTACCTTGCACATGTTTACAGCCATAGTGTCACCCAATAGTTTATTGATAATACAGTAGTAGGGACCAACTGACATAAGGGATGCTAAAATCTCTTAGTTGCATTGATGCTTCCATTATTTGACCTTTCATCAGGGTGAAGCTTGCACTTCGCCTTGTTGTTTGCAATGCATGATAATTTGGGATGCTATAAAGTTATTGACTCGTTGTTCCGTGTGAATGAGTACATTTCATGCTTTGCAACACTTTTATTGATTAAGAATGTCGAATAAGAAAATATAATTCGACTTTTATATGATGCGATTGTGAGACTACACCAACGTTGTCATGAACTTATTTTGCAAAGAAACCAACAGATCTTCTCGCAAGTGCAAATTGTGCTTGAAAACCAGGGAGAGCCATGTGAAGAAAGGAAAAGAGGAACGTGGTTGAACTTATGTCTTGGTACTTGGAAAAATTGCTTTAGACTTGATCATGTTTTGTAGTATCAACCTATTACTTCCTTGTAAGATTGTAATGGTTTTGCAATATGTATTCTCGCTTCCATCATTTCTTTTGTTGGGCAAGCAAGCGTTACATTATCCCCAAAATTACCCTAAAATGCGACATTTTGTTCATTTGTAACGATGTGCTATTCTCGAGATAAGAGTTTTGCTTCATCATCATTTAAAGATTGAGTACCCATTTTGAACATTCTACTCATACATGACTTGAACATCTTTCTCATGATGTATTTCAATATCCCAAACTACATTCTAAACATTTTAATTGCAGTTTCCTTTCATCTTCTTAGACACATAAATTTCTTTCCAGGGCCTTCATTGCCGTGCCTTGCACGGCAAACACCCCCTAGTATATATATATAGTTCAGAGGTTTTGATTTTAATTTTGATTATGTGACCTAAAGACTGATTTTGTTTGCTTTAGATTTGAATGTGTTTGTTTGCACTATCATCATTATATAAAATTGTAAATGAGTTGGCATTTCTTTTTTATTATTATCATTATTATTATCTATCTATATCTCTATATATATTTGAAAGGGTAATTTAACCCGATTACCCATGATTTTGCTCCAAACCCACTTTTGACCTGGCTTATACCCATCTTAAAAAAAATAATGATTTTTATTGAGATTTGGAGTTAGGAAATCTAAACAATGTACCCGGAAAAAAAAAATGCCAATTAGTGATTTTCTTTTGATTTTCTTGGTTATGCAAAATCTCATGAAATTAATGATCTTTTTTAGCTTTGGAGTTACGAAATCATTAATGATTTTCTTGAGATTTTCTAAATTTATTTTTAAATCTAAACAATGTATCCGGAAAAAATGCGTAAAAGAAAAACCTTTCCGTAACACGTTTCTTTCTTAAGAGTCACTCCTAATTTCACAATTTTATTTTCCCACAAAACTCATTTTACAATTGCTTCCTGATAGAACTTTCTGTTAGGATATGATTTATCTTCAAACCATAAAACTCTCAAATTAGTTTAAATCTAAATCACATCACCAAATCTAAACCATTTTTATCAAACAATTTTTCAAAATGGTTGCAGTCACAAGTAATCTAATCATTTTAGAATTGTACATGACCGTGGGAATATCATATTATAACAGAAAGGTGAAGTCGATCACAATCTGAGGGGAAATTGGCTCATGTTGTTTTTCTATTTTTATCGTGTTGATTTTATTCCATTATCTTTTTCATGGTATGTTGTTTTATTTTGAATTTTATCGGAGCATGATTTATATTTTCAGCGTTTTAAGGACTCTTTTTATGAGGAATTTTTCGTGTTTGCAATGACATGGTATATTACAAAATAAGGTCTGAGAATCTCTGTTTCTTTTCGGATTGGTTTAGCGATTGTCTGTTATGTATGTATAATACTTTGATTACATTTTCTTTTGGAATATGTTTTGATTTTTTATAAGGGTTTCATTTACACTCTCAAAAGCAAGAGAAGGAGAAGGACGGCAACAGGATAATAAGAAGTTCATGCGTCATATATGTCATTGAAATTTCGCAGTTTGCCATAATATAACAATCAGTTTCTCGGGATGACATAGAATAATGAAGTGACAAATGACAATTGGACCATCATGATGACACTTGAATCATGAAGTAAGGATATCATTTTATTTGTTTGGTCATATAAAGAATTTATTACTTATTCAAGCTGATTTCTACATAAATGGATCTTGATATAACGGTGTTTATCCACCTGGTTGTATTCGTTTGATGATGAATAACCACAAGAAGCATCACCATTCGAAGTCTATAGCAATTCGATGTATTTAATCTTATGATAATATTCTCATCCATTATTGTAATGTTGTAAAAAGAGGGTTCAAGCCGTGATTCAAACATAACTACCCTTAATATTGTTAAAAGGGTCTCCACCATTCAATGAAAATCAAGATTTTTTTCGACAAGATAAGTTCTACTAGAATTTCTCATTTTAGGAGGAAGAGCGATTGACACATGCGTCCCGGCTCGGCCGAATAGTTATGATGAAATGATGGTTTGATCAATTACATAAGGTTATTGGCATATATAGATGGACTCTTAAAATGGGGAAGTTATTGTGTGGTGAGAGATTTTGAGGTGAAATGACGGATGAAACGATCAGAACCACACAGTTTAAATACATAATAAAACTGTGTGGTGCCACACGGTGTCTCCACACCGTGTGGAGACACCAAAGGATCACAGCAAATGATGTTCCTTGCCATGGCTTGGCAATGCCAAAACTCTAAAAAAGTGGGATGTTGCAAGTTAAATTTTCTCTTAGGTGTTGTGCCATTGGATGAGGTCTTCATATGTCCGCATGAGTGTAAATGGAGAGGTGAACTGCAATCCATACAGATTTTGTGAGAGTATGATTCTAAGTGCTATTTGCTATATTTCTATTAAATTTATAATACAATCGTACTTGCTTTAAATGTTTTTTTTTTGGGTGGGGGGTGTTTCTATATCTCTTTTGTTTCATTTTAATTCAGTTTCATTCAGAAAAATGCATACTTCAGATAACCAAGAAATATATGATTTTGAATAATTTGATGGCTACTTATCATATATTTTACTCGGATTTCTTTGAATACGTCAATCATGATTATTTTTTGATGATAATCATCTTTAGTTCGAAGATTATACCAGACTAGATTGGACTATGAAATGTAAAATGATATCTTTAGTTTTTACATTTTAAGCTCATAAGAAATGACCTATATTTCATTTTATGCATTAGGGACAACAAATCAGATTGTTGATATGTTTGGGAGATTTATGATTTTGTGATTAGTTTTGCGTTATAAATACTATCAATAACTACATAATGCTTCTTACTTATACACTTATTTATAAATTACCTTCATATTTAAATTACAAATTTTGTCTTAATGACATAATCAGATACATTTTGTAACATGTTCATGCAAATTTATAATCCCGTGCATTATGCACGGGTATTTAACTAGTTATATTATATATAAATATGTATTCATGTTTGTTATAAGTAGTCGAATCGAGTATTACATTGATCATGAATTTGTTTAATCGTTGAGTCAAGTTTGAGTTTGAGCTAAATTAAACCAAGTCAAGTCAAGTTCTAGCTCGTCCCTGATCTAGTGTGTTTGGCAGAACCCCTTCAAAAAGGTTTCATAGCTTCAACCGTCCCTTTAAATCGATGAGGTTATAAAGTTTCGGATCGGTTGGAAATGCTTTGAGTATATCTTGATCGATCTTCATGTCGTATATATGTCAAACCATATGTCGCTTTTAAGCAAAATGCGACACTTTTGAACCATTATAAGTGTAAGGTTAATGATAAGTAGTGCCAAATTTAACTGAGATTGAACGCGGAGGAGTATATCTCTTCGTCGAATTGCTCGATGAATTTTTGCATATATTAGTAGCGATCTTGTACACGTCACAGGATTACATATATCAGGAATACGCTGATATGAGATTTTTTTTTGAAAAATAATACGGATACAGAACAAAAACATAAATTGCATCATCATGTTCTTCTTCTCTAGCCACCTGAATTCACCCGACCCTTTCACTCTGTCTATGCAAAATAATCGGCCGTGCGTACAAATCGCTTTCTGTACGTGACAATATCATCTTTAGCTTTGTGATGGAACTCAACACTTCTTCCATGTCAGGTCGGTCCTTCGGATTCGTGTTCGTGCAGGACAAGGCTAAAGTAAGCAAGCCTTCTATTGCCTCTTGTTTCTTGAATAAATGAGGTAGTAATTGAGGATCTAGAACTTGTTGTAAGCCATTGATGCCATATCCAAGGGATTTTTGCACAAGCTGAGATAAAGTTATTGGTGCACCTTCTTCATCTGTAAGACCCGTTGGCCTTCTTTTTGTAACGAGTTCCATTATTAGGACACCAAAACTAAATACATCCACTTTTGTCGTGATTGTCCTCATATATGCAAACTCTGTCACAGTTTATATAGAATTATTGTTATTAGAATATTATAAGATCACAAATTAATGTAAATAAGCAAGTTTTATATTTAAGAGTTGGAAAAGACGAGCATGTTGTAGCTTGGCTCAAAAATAGGTTACACGGATGCAAGAGTTTTGTATAGTATACGATACGAATGTAGAGGGTAATTGTACTAAAATGAAATTTAGAACACACATGTGCATAATAAAACTATGAGGATCGAACTATAAATATTAAACAACACAAAAGAACGCAATTCTCAAGTGAATTTTCATCATTTCGAGTGATTTTTTTTTTCCTTCCTGCTTTTCACTATTTCCATTTTTTTTGTATTGTTTTTTTTAGCATGATTACTTTATTTCATATATTCGTACGTTTCAGATGCACAACTCTCTACCAAATAAAATAGGATAGGTGGGAATAAAAGACAAAAATGGTAGCAAAGATAGTAAACAAGACTGAAAATAATACTTGAGCGAAAAGAACAAAAAAAAAAAGTGGAATCAACACAAATTCACTATTCGCTACATGTGAAATAAATGAAATCGAACATTAAATCCAATATTTCTTACTTACACCCCTTCAACCACGAGTTTCACTACACAAATCCACTAATTCGCTATTTTCGCAAAATGATGTTGAAAATATATCAAATAGATGTCAAATAGAAGAGGACGAAAGAAAATAAAAAAATATATATGATGAAAGAATTACGCTTTTTTAAAATTTAGAATAAATTGTATATTCGTTGTTGTAATTGAGTTGGAGAGAAAGTATTTGTCTATGAGAAAGAATTTTGTTTAGGAGATAGAATTTTGTCCTTTTTGCTATAATAAAATTTATACCTGATTAAATCCCTATTTCTTTTTTATATATTACCGTTTTAAACTTTTGTCTAATAAATTATCCATACATCCGAGGTTCATGTTCATTAGGACTTCATGACAACATTACAAATAATATAGAAAATCAAATCAATGACAAAATAGTAGGATTTACCTGGTGCCAAGTAGCCAATTGTTCCTTCAAATGCTGATGATGAAGCTATATTACTCCCACTGTCTAAATGAATACCTAACATCCTAGCTGTTCCAAAATCACTCACATGAGCAACCAACTCGCATCCGTAAGAACATTCGCGGGTTTCGGATCGCAATGCACGATGGGGATATCATAACTGAATGGAGATATATCACCACTTGCAATAGAAATCAAAACATCGATTCTTTCTATCATTGTCAACTTATCTTGATCAAGAACGATCCATGTATAATGTTCTCCAAGTTCCCGGTGTCCATGTCTTTCAGTAAAATCAATGCGTCTGATTTTACGACTCTCAAATGCATATCCAAGAACCTTAACTAGATTCCTGTGTCTCAACCGCTCAATGTCTTGGCTTCCTATCGAAAGATTTTTCCGATTTTGTTGAAAATTGGGATGGATTCAATCTTTTATAGCTACAACCTGGCCCATCATCTTCCATTTTACCCTTGTACACGGTGCTCAAATCTGCTAGAGCCAATGATGTTATCCTCATTGAAGAAATCGAGTCATTTGTTCCAAATCCTTCATAGAGTATCTTATAAATGGATAAGTCGCAGACAAAGTGGGGTTCGAGTTCCTGTCTCTATATGTTTTTGCATTTTGAATCTCCGTAGAAATAAATCACCAAAACCACGAAAGCAAGTACCAAAGAAAATGCAATTACTATCAAAATGATGATAGTTTTCTTTCTGAAATGATGGGAACGTTTGAAGTATTTTCCAGGATTGCATGCTTTGGAAAGTGGATATCCACAGAGATCCGGATTCCCAATCAAACTTGAATTACTTATGTTTCTGAAAATCCCTTTATCTGGAACATGACCTTCAAATTGATTGAAAGAAAAGTTGAGACTTTTTAAGCTGGATATATTACCAATGCTATCAGGAATGCGACCATTGAACTTGTTACTTGAAAGATCAAGTGAGTAAAGATGCCGTAAGCCTGATAATCTCCCAGGAATTTCACCATCTAATACATTTCTTGAAAGATTCAACTTAACGAGTTCAATCATTTGACCAAAGATTTGACCTGGCAGATTTCCGGATAAATTGTTTCCAGAAACGTCTAGTGTGATAAGATTTTGACATCCTTGTAATGTTACAGGGATGCTTCCTGACAATTTATTGTTCGATATGTCCATCACCTGAACCATATCTAACTTCCCTATCTCATTCGGAATTGGTCCCTCAAAGAAATTGTATGAAAGATTGAGGTATACCTGCAAACCTTTCATGCTTGCAACTATGGTTGATGGAATAGGTCCACTCAAATGGTTCTTTGACAAATCCAAGATTGTCAGTCTCCTGATTTGGTCCATGCTTTTCGGGAGTGTTCCGTTTAGCATGTTTTCACTCAGGTCTAACTTAGAAAGTAACTGAAGATTCGAAATATCTTCTGGGATGGGACCTACTAACTTGTTTTGTTTGAGAAAAAGAATAGTTAGTTGTTTGAGTTCAAAAATCTCATTCGGAATAGTCCCTTCCAGTGAATTTCGATTGAGAGAAAGAGCTTGAAGGATGCTAAGTTTTGAAAGTTCCGGAGGAATTAAGCCTGAGAAATTATTCCAGTTAAGATACAAATTCGTCAACTGGCTAAGATTCCCGATTTCTCGTGGGATGTGCCCAGAAAAGGAATTATGAAAAATATTAAAGATTTGGAGTTTCAATAGATTGCCAATGTTTGGACCGACTCCTCCATTGAAGTTGTTCCTGTATAGTTGTAGATTTTTGAGCATAGAGCAATTGAAAAGGTCCTTGGGAATCGACCCCAAAAAAGAATTATTTGCTACTGATAAAAACGACAAATTCTTTAACTGTCCTAGCCCCTCACGTAGATTCCCAGTTAATCTATTGCCACTAACATCTAAATAAAGAAGACTGGTACAATTTGTAATGCTCGATGGAATGGATTCTTCTAGAAGATTGTTAGTCATGCTTATGGAATTCAAATTATACAATGACCCAATATCCTTTGGTATTGGACCAGATAATGAATTGAAGCCCAAATACAAGTCAGTAAGATTGATCAAGTTTGTTATAGATGAAGGGATGTTTCCGGTGAGTCGATTCTCTTGGAAATTAAGTACTTTTAATGATCTCAAAAAGCCCACTTCATAAGGGATCTCTCCTACTAATTCATTTACTGAGAGATCAAGCTCTGTTAATGATTTCAGCTGAAACAAGGACTTGGGAATAGAGGAATTCAACTTGTTCGTGTAAACTCGTAGCACCTCTAACCGAGTCAAGTTTCCGAGTTCAGGAGGAATCTCACCACTGAATTGATTCGTATAAATGTTTACTTGTACAAGATTTACACATTGGCCTAATTCAGGTGGGATCGAACCGGACAACGAATTCGATAAAAGCTGAAGAAGTTGTAAGCTAGCTAAACCTCTGAATTCAGAAGGTATAACACCAGATAATTGGTTGACGCTAAGATCAAGTTGTTGAAGTGCTTTTAAGTTCCCAATGGAACGCGGTATATGACCCGCTAAATTGTTACCATAGGCATAAAATAACTGAAGGTTGATTAAATTACCGAGAACAGAAGGCAAAACACCAGTAAGATTGTTGTAATAGAGACCTACTTGTTCCAATGCAGTGCAATTGCAAATGCTATCCGGGATGCTTCCGTTGAGAAAATTCTTTCCAAAATCAAGATAATTGAGGTTTTTGAGGTTTCCAAGCTCACCTGGGATCTCACCAGAAAATGAGTTGTCAGAAAGATCAAGTAGAGTGAGGTTTGAACATTGTTGAAGCTGTGTAGGAATGTTCCCGAAAAACGAATTCGACGCAAGATCAAGAACTTGGAGGTTTGTAAGATTTCCAATGAATGGTGAGATTGATCCATGGAGATTTTTCTCTTCAAGAGTAATGTTGATTACATGGTCTAATGAATCACAAGTAATTCCAGACCAATTGCAATGATGAATTGCATTAGTCCATTCTTTCAATGAACCCAAAGGATCATTAGTTATTGAAAGCTTGAATTGTTTGAGGGATTCAACTTCTGTTTCCCACGTCAATTCACTTGTCTGAACTAAAAATTGAACACAAACAAATATGAAAACCGCAAGGAAAAACCTTTGATGTATCATTTTTTTTTTTTTTTTTTGAAAACTGTAAGAAAATATGTAGGTAGCTAGTTAAGTTGGTTAGAAATGGTAAGATGTATAAGCTATTTATAGTGCATTTGCGTAGTTGCCGTCTCTAAAAAAAAAAAAAAGGTTGTCTGTGTATATTGATTCAATACAGGAAAAATCAAATGAGTAAATAGTTGAAATGGGATGGACAAGAAAAACTCAGATTAGCTCCATTAATGGTCTGAGTTTCTGTTTCAAATGAGTTATACATCACACGTGTCGAATCGAATTATATTGTAATTTAGTTTTTTATTGTTTACCAAACAAATATTCCCTTAGGCGTTTTTTTTTTGTTTTTTTTTATATTTATAATTCCGTTATGCGTTTTGATCACAAACATTTGTATTTTCATTTTGTACTAGTTACAGTTATTTTGTATTGCCAATTTTCTCTCATTTTATACCGTTGCACGTTTTATATTGCCATTTTTTCTTGTTATTTTTTATTGTTACAACTGTAATGAATATGTACGTTCCACTGTATTTTATACCACTACGCGTTTTGTCCAATCATCTTTTGCGATTATTTTTGTACAATCATTTTGTATTGTACTAATAGAATTAACTATATCATAATAAGATCAGACTCAACAAACTTTTACATCTTTGATTGCGTCATTTATTTTGATACAATCAGTGGCGGAACCAGGAATTTCTTTTGGAGTAGTCTCGATTTTCACTAATATACTAAAGAATTACATTCATCGTACATCAAGTTACGAACATGATTAGATTTAGATGGTATAAGGTAGAAAAAAAATTGAGATGGTTATACGAGTATCCAAAGGACAAACGAGATGGATATTTGGTGTTCCAACCATTCTTTGAATCCCGAGCCCAACAGGGGAGGGGGGTAATTTCTAACAAAGTTTTTGTGTTGTTGATTCCTGGGTGTAGTGTTTCTTCTTCTATGCTGCCTGGTGGTACTATTGGAGTAGGGTTGACCTACAATACAGAACCCCTAGGTGTAACCTTTCGCTGAATACTAGAATCTCAAAAAGTCTATGCTAAAGGGAATAAAATGTTAAATTAAGATTGCATAAGTTAAGGAAAATATGTTATAAGCATTTCAGTGGTATAATGTACCAAAAAGGATCCAAGGAAAAAGGAAAAAAAAAATATCCGATCGTATAAGGTAAGGAAAAAATGCTAATTGCATTTCAGTGGTATAAAATACCAAATTGATTAGAGTTATAAGGCAGAAAAAATAATGTGATTTAAAAAGTCTAAGGTAAAGGGAAAAAAAAATATTAGATTTAGATTGTATAAAGTAAGGAAAAAATGCTATAAGTATTTCAGTAGTATAAGGTACCCAAAAAAAGGAAAAAAATGCTATAAGTATTTCAGTGATATAATGTACCAAATTGATTAGAGGTATATGGTAGGAAAAGTATAATGTGATTTTAAAAGTCTAAGATAAAGGGAAAAAAATATTAGATTTTGATAGTATAAAGTATGAAAAAAATGCTATAAGTATTTCAAAAAAAAAAATGCTTGTATCTTGTCTTGAACCCATTACCATTATTTAGATAAAGCAAAGTGGACAAATCTTATTCCACTATTTCAAAATGTAGAAGAATCATGTCCATATACTAATAACGACACAAATTCAATTATACAACATTTTTTTATTTTTTTTATTTTTCAAATTTCGAGGTGGTCTTGAAACCACCCCACCTATAGGGTGGGTCCGCCCATGATACAATCATTATTGTAGTAGCAATTTTTCTTTCCTTCTAATCGTAAGAAAACTGGCAGGAAACTCAAGTGGTTAGAAACTAAGATCACATGTTTATTTTGCATAGTTACCGTATCATGACTTTCATATGAGTTCTTCTTTGATTTTTCTTTCTATGACAATCAAAAAAGAGATAATTATGAAGAGGATTGTTATGGGCACCATATCAAATATATTTTCGGGACAACAATTATGAAATTCGACCTATATATTTAGATCCAAATTTAAGTTCAATATTATATACTATGGAAATGTCTCCAAAATTCAACATATGTGAAGTCAATTTTTTTTGGAAGTGTGGTGTCTCGTTAGCTTCATCGTGGTGCCAATAACAATGCGCGTCTTTATTAAGAATCGATAACAATAATTAATTAATAAATGTAGTTTAATATGAAAGTTGTCTACGGCCGTAGCACCGTTAATTACAATGAGACTTACATCGATCAATCAATTGATCATTATTAATGATTGATGATGTAAATGCGTGAAATTTATTTATGTATCATATGAAGTCGGTAAATACATCAAATCATGGCATGTTATACAAACAATAAAATATTGTTTAAGGCATTGACTAAGATTGAAGAAAAATGAGTAACACCACTTCTCCATTATGGCCTAGTTGCAGATGATTAATATGAGGTGTTATCCTCTGAATTTTCTACTTCATTTTTTTAATAATTAAATGGGAGAGAATTATTTACAATGGATAACAATGAATAATTAATATAAGTAGTTTATTATGGAAGTTGTCTGTCTCTAACACCAGTGATCATAATAAAACTCATATCAATCATTTGATCATACTTCATTATCATTTCCGCCGTGCTTGGTAGAAAGGAAGAGCGTGAAATTCTTTTTCCTTTCTCGCAGGGACCAAGAGATTGTATCTAGCCGTAAGAAGAATGTTTGGTTTAACTAATGCACTTCACACCGATATGGACCGAATCGTCTCACGACGCTCAACCCACTCACGTGCCGGTTCCTTTTTTCATTTTTACCCCCTTCTCATTTAATTTGAAAAAATGAAGAAGAAGGATCTTCTTCGTGGATCCTTTTGTGCCCTCTTAAGTAATTGTGCATTATGATACTGAACTCCCAATTGCAGATTTTGATGGGGATCAAATGGTCGCTCATGTCCCGTTATCTTTGGAGGCCAAAGCGGAAGCCCGCTTTTTCGATTTATTTAGACATATGGATTTCTGCTAGTTGATGAGAGTTATCTCGTAAATAAAAAAGTTGGAACATACTACAGCCCCAGGTGGCGAAGAGCCGACAAATCTGGCCCTCTCTTCAACAATTTTGGATCTCTAGTGAACCTCTCAGTAGGATTCGAACCCAAATGGAGTTCTAACCATCTATCAGAGAAAAAAGAACGAAGCTTTTTTTATTTCATAGTTTCCTAATTGATTTTTATTGTCGGGAATCATACAGCTGATGCAGTTGTCAAGATACTTGTTTATTCACCGACCACAAAACGCCATGAGGTACATATACGTATGCGATGATATTGCAAACATTTATGTATCGAGTTGGGCAACATTTCAAAACAATGATGCGCGATCTCGGCTTGATCAGATTATTTGAGCATAAGAAATCTGCTCGAAATCGTTTCGATTAAGAATTGATGATGCTCAAGTTTGGCTCGATTATTCTTGATAGAATTTTGAGCACTTTCAAGCTCGAATTTTAGCTCTTGCAGCCCGGGAAAATCTTGAGTTTCAAAGTGCATGTTCGAAATCGACACGTTAACCTTGATGAATCGCTAAGTTCAACCGGTTAACATTGTATTTTGACATCTCCGCACCCACCAGGTGGAGACACCAAATAAAAATTTCTCGAGAATTGTAAAAAAAAAAATGAGAGAAAATTATGAATGGACTTGGGTGCATTGAGGACTAAGGGTTTTTTTTTTTTTTTTTTTTTTTTTTTTTGTTGTTGTTGTTGTTGTTGTTGTGAAAGGGAAATATGTTGGTCAATATGATGTGATATTGTCCAAAGGAAATAACGTGCTTGACTCTGTTCATAAATAATAATAAAAAAACAAATTATTAAAACATAAATAAATAAATAACGTGCTTGACTTGACTAATAAATGAATGAGGAATAATGGAGTTTTTGCGGACATCAGTTTGCCGTGTCACGAGTCTCATGACTTCCAAATGAGTCAAAATGTTAAGTCATTCCTTGAATCTTCTTTATTTATTATTTTATCCGTTTTAATTTATTTGACACAGTTGTCGATCACGTATATTAAGCATATGAGTTAATGCGTTAGCTTTTATAATGAAATGACTAAAATGCACTTTGAAACATAAGGGTAAATCAAGTAAAAACATAATAAATGTTGTATTGGAAACTGTACTGCTTCACATTAAATGAAACAAAACATTTTGACAACTGTATCAGTTATTATGGAACAAAGGAAGTATTTTCTTATCAATCAATAGAGTGATAATTGTCGAGGGTCTTCGCTCTTGACAACACATCTATCTATTTTCAAGACACTATAGTAAAATTCGATCTCTTTAAAATTGAATTTATCTGGAAGTATCGGTAGATTTATTGTCCAAGTGTAGTTGTATTCACCAACCTTGTACCTTGAATCAGCAACTTTCACAGCAGCACTTGTCACATAATACCTTTTAAAAGGCTCAAAAATTCTGTCAAAGTGGTCAATTGCAGAGAAAGTGATTGCTGAAACTCGAGTGCCCTGTTTAAAACATAAAACACAACATTAATCATTAAAGATAATGAACTGAACTAATACAGTACGGGAAATGATATAAATGGTCTACAAAGACAAAATAATTACTTACTTTCATGTCAGTAAAAAGGAATTTCTTGTACAAGGCTAGAGTTTGATTGAGATGCTTTGATTGGATACTTAATTAGAACTTGCACAATCACAGTCCAAACCCCTGACCTGTCCGTAACTTGAAGGGCATCACATAGGTTGTGTTGATTCTTTCTCTGTAAACAAATCCATAATATACCTTTTTCTTTTAGATTTTTCAACTCCAAGCTAAAACAGATGGCAGTAGACTGTACAGGCACTATAAGAATGTAAAATATTATGAGAGCTAATATTTATTGTTTGTTCAAAATTTCTTTGTACACAATATTTTTTGTAAAATTGTTCTTTTCTATGTGGAAAACAGTGATGTTTTAGCGACAAGATTTTTTGAGACTACGTCATGTGGTCTTAAATACCTATGTTTTGAGACTATATGTTAGTCTCAAATAGCTATTAATGACATTTAGAAATATTAGGATATTTGTGGCCGACGGCAGTTGGAAATAAAAAATTTATTGCGACTACATGTGATAGCAAATACCCAAATTCATATTTGGCCCAAATATTTGGCGTAAAAATTAGAGAGCGTTTTTTTTTAAGGGCGGGAAATCATTTTTGAGACTACATTTAGTAGTGGCAAAAGTATGTATTAATATTAGCGGCTACGAATAGTTACTAATAGTATACCTGTCCGATTCAAAACCCACGTATGCGTGACACGCTGGAATATATCATATTTAATCGGAAATAATATATAAAAAAAGAGGTTTTTGTCACTACGGTATAGTCACTAAAAAAATCCCCACCGGCGCGCTTTCATTCCTGCAAATTTCCCCAAAAATTTCGTAAAAAAATGAAATAAAATAAAATAAACTGCCCAAATATATCAGCCAATAAACCCTGGAACAAGAGTTCTTTCCCTCTCTTGCGGTAATTGTCGATTTTAGGTATCAGCATCGCCGGTGCCCTTAGTTCAAGTATTTTTTTCTTTCTTTTTCCTTAGTTTCTGGGTTAAGGATTTGATTCGATGAAGGACATTTTTAATCGGTCATGCTGGCTGCTATTTTGAAAAGGACATAAATAGAGGTGCTAACTATATATTCTGGCATAACGAAGAAGATGCAGTTTTGAAGATGTAATTTGAAGTGGTATAGCTAGTCACTACAATCGAGTGAATGTCAATTCTGTTTCTCAGTCCCTCAATTCAATTTTAGTTCCTGTTTCTTAATTTTGTTCTGTTTTTTTAATGAGTGAATGTCTTGTATTCATTTGTGATTAATAGGAAGAAAAGAAAATAGTCATCCAAGTAAAAAGGCTGTGGAAATTTCAGGGATACGCTTAGCTGTTTCAAAGTATTTTAAATTGTCTTGTCACCTGATGTTGACATTTTTTTTGGCTGTGAAGTTTTGATGATTTTTAGATGCTTTGAATTTTCGTATTTTTCGTAGTTGTTTCCTGCACTTTATGTTGTTTACGGGAGCATTTTGTGGTCAGAATTGGTATTCCCTTAATATGAGCAGCAGATATTCTGGCGAATAATAAAGCTCTCAGAGCTTTATGGCCTTTTAATGTTTTTAATTTTTAATATAGACTAATATGTGCATTCTTTCAGACTGTTTCGAGTTTTGGTAAATCGAATGTTACATGTGAGTTGTGGTAATCCATCATTTTTAGAAATCTGATTGATCGTCTTGGCATACTAGTTTGTATATTTGTCTTGATTAGTACCTGTTGTAGAAATTAGATTGAAGTTCGATTTGAATATGATTTTAGAGGTCAAAGTGTTAAGTAATTGTTAATTAGTCTGCTTAATCTTGTATAATGAGTAATATAGAAGCTGAGTTCATCTAGAATTTTATATTGCATCATCTTGAATATGTCTAATTCACAGAATTGACACTTGTGCACATTGAACTTGATCATAAATGGCACAAAAGTTAAACTCAATATTATATGAATAGCTTTGCAAGATAGTTATATTCTGTTGAATTGTAGTCCAGGTTTGAGCCTTAAGTAAAGGTTAATAATATGTTTGCCTTGTTAAGTTGTAAGAGAGTATGTATATTTTGACACTACATATTACTGTGTTAAGCATTTTTTATGTTTACAAAGAAGGCTAAACATGATATATGCCGGATTCATTAACAATTTGCTTTATTTGCTGATTTAATACATACATGTCTAATGAGTATTATACAGTCTTGTTGACTAATGGACAAAAGTTGGACACATATCCGAAATCGAAGAAGCCAAGATTTTTGGGACGGATTGAAATGTTTTATAGAGCATGCAAAAAATTACGCAAACGATGTCGGTGAGATCAATTGTCCTTGTAAGAAGTGTCTAAACCACCGCATGCAACTTCCTGATGTGGCTTTTGGACATATTTACCAAAACGGATTCGATCCAACATACAATAGATGGTATTTTCATGGCGAAGGATACAAAACAAAATCCGCACAACTTGTGCCTGAATCAGTAGATGAGATGACAAGTATATTGAATGATGTTGCTGCTATGTCTGGAACCAATGACCTACCCAACGATAGACCCGATGTTGCCAGTACATTTGAAGCTAATTACGTACCCTATGAAGAACCGGAGGATATGGAGGATCTACATGATTCAGAGTTCAACGATTTAGTATCCAACATACAACAAGATTTATACCCCGGTTGTACCAACTATACTGCATTGAACTTCTTGGCAAAACTGTTGCATGTAAAAGTGCTTCATAGGTGGACTAATGCTAGCATGGATGTTTTGTTCACTCTATGGAATGATGCATATGCCCCACTTGGGTGCAAACTACCTAAATCATACTATGAGGCAAAGAAATTGTTAAGCAAATTGGGACTTGGTTATGAAACAATCCATGCATGTGAGCATGATTGTGCCTTATTTTGGAAAGAGAATGCTGATCTACAATCATGTCCTATTTGCAATACGAGTCGTTGGGAGAAAAAAAATGGGAAAAAGGTGCCACGTAAGGTCCTTCGATACTTCCCATTGAAGGATCGACTAAAACGGTTGTATGGGTCACGTCACACTGCTAAGGAAATGACATGGCATCATAGAGGGCGATCAACGGATCCAGATATAATGCGTCATCCAGTTGACGGTAAGGAATGGAAGGAATTTGATTTAAAGTATCCTGATTTTTCCCGTGATCCGAGAAATGTTCGTTTGGCCTTGGCAACTGATGGTTTCAACCCATTTGGTAATATGAGCCAATCATACAGTATGTGGCCAGTGGTGTCTCTTGTATTAAATTTACCACCTTGGATATGCACTAAAGACACATACATGCAGTTGTCTTTGTTGATTCCGGGACCAAAATCACCTGGCAAGGATATAAATGTGTACTTACGGCCTTTGGTTGATGAGCTACAAGAACTATGGGCACAAGGGGTACGCGTGCGTGATGCTGAATCAGACACTATTTTTACAATGCGAGCAGCCTTACTAATGACCATTAATGACTTCCCTGCGCGTAGTATTTTATCTGGTTGGAGCGGACAAGGTTATTACGCATGCCCAACATGTAACGATGATACTCCTTCTAGACGCATTACTAGCAAGACTTGTTATGTTGGACACCGTAGATGGCTTCCATTGAACCACCCGATGCGAAAGAACAAACAATTCGATGGTCATGTCGACAATTCTCCCCCTCCAATTCCTAAAACTACAGATCAGATTTTAGAACAACTTGAATGTGTAGATGTCAGATTGCCCGGAAAACATGAAATCGTTTGGGGGCGAGGAAACGCGTCGCCCAAACGAGTTGAATTGGGCTAATAGGAGTATATTTTGGAGTCTACCGTATTGGTCTTGAAGCCTTTTCACTATAATTTGGATGTAATGCACATAGAAAAAAATGTGCATGACAACTTGAATGGCACACTACTGGACATCGATGGGAAGAGCAAAGACACTGACAAGGCTCGAATTGATCTTAAAAACATGAACGTGCGAGGAGAGCTGCATTTGTATAAAGAAGGTGGTCGCTGGATGAAACCACATGCCCCTGCACATTTTCCCCTGAACACGCAAAGCAATTTTGTGAATTCCTAAAATCTGTCCGTTTGCCAGACGCGTTTGGCTCAAATTTGGGTAAAAAAGTAACTGTTGGAAAAAGCAGTGGCACCATCCACTACAAAAAAAAGACCTTTTCGTGACAAAAAATTTCGTCGCGAAAAGTGCTGATTTTCGTCTGCAAAGGTTTTCGTGACAAAAGTTTTTTGTCACGGCGTTTGTTGTGTAAGCACCGACGCTAAAGGTGTCTATGGCGACAATCAGAGTATAAGTCACTAAAGAAGTTCAGTGGCGACAAATCTCATACTTTTGTCACCAAAGCTTTTCATGACAAAACGCTAAATTTCTCACTAGAAGGTTTTTCCGTGACAAAATCTTGGTCACAAAATAATGACTATTTTATCACTAATTAAGTGTTCTCGTCACCAAAGGATATAAACACATTTTTACATTAATGGTTAATATTGACAAAAGCTTTGTCACTAGAAGACATATAATAATAATAATAATAATAATAATAAAATTAATAATAAATATTAGATAATAGAAAAATGTAATAAGAAGAATAATAATAATAATAATATAATTATAATATTGATAATAAATATAATAATAAACAGACGCATTAAAAGTCATAATCAATAATAATATCCTACAACCATAATAATTAATAATAAATACAATAATAACCAGACACATTAGAAGTCAACAATATTCAACAATTAATCACGCATCTAAAGTAATATCAGAACTGAATTTCATAAAACAGGGATATAAGAATTAAGTTTGTCACACCAAGAAAAACACGGAAATCCACAAAACTTTATAAAGTTTTCTGATATAGCCTTATCAAATAGAATGACTTACAAGATTTAATGGTAAAAGATATGAGTATTGGTAAACCTGTAACATTCCAAAACAACATCCCGTCACAAGCTTATGAGTCGAAAATATCAATTACTGAAAAAAGACCAGTTTGACCTACACGTACCATCTTGTAGGGGCAGGCCCTCCATGTTCTAGTTTTCTCCTTGTCTGCAGGGCTATTACAATAATCGACTGTACTTCAAAAACTGATCATGCAAAACAGTATGGTCAAAAGCATCTATGGATGACTTTAACAACAAAGTTGCAAACATACTCAAAATCGATTTTGACCAAAATAGATTGCAGACTAGACACTTTGAACCAAATTTAATGATAAAACAAGTGCAAAGATCTGGACACAGCTGAACAGAAAACAAATATTTGAACATTCAAAATTAGGTTTGTAAGCTAACTTTTCAGACACTGAAATTACCTTCAAGTGCATTGTAAGCTCCTTGACATGCAATATATTTGCGAGTATTGAAACCCCATATGCATATAAAGTTTTGTAGCTGAAAAAGAAAAATTAAAATGAGCATGTAGATGAAAACTGATTGTACAAGAAAAACAGAAAGGGCAGGTTGTTGAACTTGATTACCTTGGTACATCACTGATTTGGTCAAGGGCAGCGTATACGCAAACTTGTGGGCTTCTGATGAAACAATCACTATTCTACCTTCTTTGTGGCAATCTTTGCATTGTTTTTCATATTTTCTAACAACAAATTGATCAAGAGAAAAGGGCCTGCCAATACACGAACGTACTTTCTTATGTTGCTGTTATAGATTCCTTGCATATGGGGAGACAAGAAATCCAGAGAGAATGCAACATGCAAGTAGAAGATGCATGAGCCGTTAAAGTAAATGGTAAGAAAAATCTTACATAAGCAAGTTGAGAGGAAGACTCAGGGAGTCGTATTTAGATGCGAAATTCCTCACAGATGCCGAAGAGCTCACATCAACTAGATTGCATACTGTAAACTTAGGCAAGCCATTACAAATAGCAACTAGGCTGACTGTTAGGCAATCTAATCATACAACAGATGCATATGGCAGGCAGATCAAGGCCTGAACAGATGTATACAAGACTGATATACAAACCTAGGATTTAATTCATAAAACATGTTCATACACAGCATGTAATCTGATCGGAGTAGGTACATACAAACATGTTGAGACAGACTGGACTAAGCATAAAACAGAGCAGTTGTAAGGTAGGAACAGGGACCATATTGAAGGTACATATTTAAACTCAGCACACCAGGACTTAAATACGCTTGTGATCTTGCAAAGAGTTGTTCTGATCATACTGGCATTATAATACAGGATTGGCTGCAAGAACGCTTCCAAGGCTACAAATAGTCTGATTTGTCAAGGCAATGCAACCATAGGTATGAGAATAACATCCTAAATCTTATATCATTTTTGCATGATTTGCATTTATTTTAAAGTTTTTGTTCTTTAACTTGTAGGTTATTGTTTTTTCTAATCAGATACAAGATATATATAGAAGGATCTTCATGGTCTATGAGTGAGAAGTACATTCTTGCCTGCGATTCCGTCACTTTAATTGTAAAGCCACTGTACTATGATTTCTTCACAAGAAGTTTAATGCCATTGCAACATTACTGGCCTGTAAGAGATGAAGACAAATGCAGATCCATAAAATATGCTGTTGATTGGGGGAATAGCCATGAGCAAGAGGTACGTAATCAACATGTTTTACTGTGATACAACACACTTGTAGACCATCGATCATGGTGGGACCGGTTGATGAATATTGGTCATTCTAATGGATCAATGGTCTATAAGTGTTTAGTGGTACGATGTACAATGAATGAAGAACTATGGTGCAACAATGATTTGAAGGGATCTATCATATTAAGAATAAATTGGTACAAGCGCAACACAATAATTGACAGGACAAAGCACAGAAACTGTACAGGTCGAACTCAAGACTACCATAACAAAATAACAACAAATTATTCTAGTAGAAGACCATACCATCTAACTCATGAATAGCATCTTGTGCATCTCTTCGGTCATCAAAATCTATAAACGCATAGCCAGGGGGCGTCTGGCAACCCAAACACTGCATCCAAATAAAATAAAAAAGCTTCAAAAGAGCATTTCAAATTCACAATCTTAATCTGAATGCTTTAGCTATAGAAACAGTAGTCTTTTCTGTATGCCAGATATGCAAGAATTGCTTACACATACTATGGGAAAGATAGAAAGAAAGATAAATATAAATACCTTCAATCCTAGAATTATCCCCCGCGCAGCATCAAAGCAGGCACCAGATATCCTACCTTGTTCGCACTTACGTCGAGGAGCTTCTCTAGCCTTCCTTCGGATCCGACCCAATCACATTAAAGTACCTGAACATTACAATCATATTTCATCATCATGTAAATAATGATAGAAAAAGACATTCAAAGGTACTAAGTAATAGCTAGAAAAGTAACCACTCTTGAAAGGGTTTAGAAAAGCTAAACTTCATACCGCACCATACAACTCTTTTATTGTAAAAATTTTTGAGTCAGAAATATGAAGACATTTCACAAAAAGCATGGTAATCATCATCATCATTTAATATTTCCTTCACTCTATCACAAGACTTTTGAGTGGTGTACATGCATACAAGAACAACAAAAAGAGAACAAGAAACTAATACCTCCAAGGAAATTGCCGAGATGGATTTTAGATTGGCTTTTCTAATAATGAAGTCATCAAACCACGCAAAATAAGATTTTAGCAACAAGAAACCTTATGATCATTGAGAAAAACCCAAAATATTCATAGATACCTTGTCGCTGGCAAATCGCAATTGATATGTAACGGCATAACATAAAAGCGCTATGGAGTTTTAGTGTCCCAAAGAAGCTACAAAAGCCAACACAATCGGTTGTCATGCGATGTAAATTATACCAAACAGAGCCAAGGACTCATTGTAGCCTAGACTTGAAAAATCAAGAATTCGAAATGGCCATGGTAAACAACCAAATTTCAACCACCATGTGATGCGACATGTGATGATTTAAAATTCTTTTAGGGAAAAGCAATTACGATGAAAAAGTATAATGAGGCTATTTGATTACGTGAATCACCTTCAAGTCAAGTGATGTAATGACTTTAATACAAACAAAATTTATCAGAAACCAATTAAAGTTTACTAAGAGATTGATCTTAAAATTCCAATGTTTGGCTAAAAATGCTCCAGAACCGCCGAGTTGAGAAGATTGTAACGATTTGCCATTACCCACAAAAGACAATCAAAAGTGATGTAAAGGAAAATAATGAATAAGAAACCTCTTCATACAAACATAGACGTTGGGCATAAATGCAACCAAAAATAAAAACATTGATGTTATCGCCCCATTCGTAAAAAACAAATGTTACGAATGTTAAAAGGGTGGGTGAAATTTTTTTACTATCATCTTTGCTACTTTGCTACAACATGGCTGCCCCATTCGTAAAAACAATCCAAGTAGGACATCAAAATCATACAAGTTTTGATAAAATTACACAATTAGATAAAGCGGACTCAAAACAAAGCGTCAGAAAGCAAAGGCAACATCAATGTCAAACTGATTTTTAGACTATGTATGAATTAGATAAGTAATAACAGACTCAAACAAGATCAAAATTACAAAATCTTAAATGCGTCTTTCTCCTCAAAATGTTCAGACCAAGAGTAAACAAAAACATGGGAGATATATGAAATCAAAACAAAGATGACATCAATCCTAACATGCATTTGCTCACTAATACTTGAAGTAGTTTATTTAAGTATGTTAACATTTTTTGTCAACAAGAATCTTCTCTGTAAGTGTCTTAAGCAAAGCAGAGCCCTTTAGAATAGAATACAATCATCGAGATCTACGATTACCCACACCATCCATCCTTTTTACACACCACCATGAAAAGGGAAATGCAAATGTACCACGAGATCGAGGAATCAAACAAGTCTTCCATCATAATATATACTTTTAGCAACTCATGACACCATGTGAATCATACATAATATTCATTTTAAATAGGGAAATGGAAGATGCAAAGGACCTGAACCATCAAGATCTTGATTCTCTCCCGCCACAAAAGCTTGATTTGTCTCCCTGATATACTCACTCAACATCCAATTCACGCTTGCATACTGAACCATCAAGAAAAAGGATGAGATATAGCTGTAACTGTAAATCATGCATCAAACATGTAGATGAGGCAGAAAATTGAGCTTAAAAGCATGCCGAAGATGCAATGAATCAAATTTCACAACATGCAAATGCAAATTGCATATTTAACCTAATGAAATAATTGAGATCAAAATTGAAAAAAATATCTGAAGAAACACAAATCAAATGCAAATAAGATTGTAGGAAGTAAAACAAAAAGGAATTACCGATGATTGAAGAACATGATTTGTGAGAAAACAGAGGAGCAAGTGTCGGTTTGAGATTCCGTCATGGCTAAAGGTGAAGATTAAGAGATCGAATACCGGTAGAGAAAAAACCGAGACGGATCGTAGGCCGACCAGTTCGCCGTCAAAGATCATTTCCTTCGGTAGTGCCATCAATCGGGCAGAGGAGGGAGGAGGGAGGCGGCTGAGGGTTTCCATCGTCTTCTTCGAAGGGAGGGGGAGGGGGTTAAACTACTTTATGGAGACGAGAAATGAGAACGGAAAGACTTATTTTTACTAGACTTAAGAGAATGGAAAGTCCGATGTAAGTCAAACTCTTTTTTTAAGTGGCAAAACTCATTTTTTTAATCAGGTCGAAGCTTATTTCCTATGATAAAAAAAAAAACAATCATTTCGAATCGTCTCGACTTAGGATCAAATATAAAGGTGTTCATGATCGAGTTTGAATTTGACAGTCGTGTTAAATTCGTGTTCGAGTTGGAGTTCGTAAAATTCAAAATACGCTCAACTCGATAATCTTAATATTCGGCTCGAATAGTTTACACCCATTATTGAGGATTTAATGACAAAATATTTGTCTAGACTTAAAAAAAAATGATAAAATGGTTGTCACAAAAGCCTCATCCAAAAATTAATACACAATACAAAAAGAGACAATACGTTTTTGTGACAATACACTAAACCATTTGTGAGAAATCTTTTTTTTTATCACTAATCATTAAAACTTTTTGTGACAAACAAATTTATTGTCACTAGAAGCTACCATTTGTGATAAATCTACTCTTTGTCACCACAAGTTTGTCACAAAAAGAACTTTTTTTTGTAGTGTCCTTGGGTTGAAATCACATGACTGTCACATCATATTACAACGATTGTTGCCTATCGGAGTTCGCGCTTTTATTAAGAAGGATATTGCGGATAGCATAATTGATTTGAGCAACTTTTTTAAGTTGATTTGTTCACGTTCCTTAAAAGTCAGTGACTTAGAAAAGGCGAAGAAAGATATCGTACTAATCTTGTGCAAGTTGGAAACGATATTCCCTCCGGCTTTCTTTGACATAATGGTCCACTTGGTAATGCATCTTCCGGAGGAAGCGATCCGGGGAGGTCCAGTACATTTGAGATGGATGTATCCGATTGAAAGGTTTCTTGGAACATTGAAGAAGTATGTCCGGAATAGAGCACGACCTGAAGGGTCGATTGCTGAAGCCTATGTCGTGAATGAAACGTTGACTTTTTGTTCAATGTATTTTACTGGCATTTAGACTAAGTTTAACAGACCTGACAGAAACTGGGTTGAGGATGACGAAGCTAGTACGGACAAGATCTCAGTGTTTCAAAATAAATTTCGCTCGATCGGAAAGATGACTGTTATTGCATTGGACAACAATCTGCGTAATAAAGCAGAAATGTATGTACTACGAAATTGTCCGGAAGTTCAACATTATCTTGAGTGAGTATTTTACTAGATCAACATTTCCCACCGAATTTTATTTGTTACTCCTCATCACATTATGCATTTAGCTAAAATTTCTATTATCTTTTATATCAATAGGATACATCGTAATGAAATCACATCAACCTGCTCCACTACAATGCTTGATGAAATTCAATCTAAGGAGTTTCCAACTTGGTTTTATAACAAGGTATAAAATGCATTGCATATATATGTGTGTGTATATATATATATATATATATATATATATATATATATGTGTGTGTGTGTGTGTGTGTGTGTGTGTGGTGTGTCTGGATGTAATCTTGAAATTGTTCAATTGTTAAACAGATGTTTTCCTTACGTCAGCAAAGCTCACCAGATGTGACTGAACAATTGTGGTCTCTTGCATCCGGTTCTAGTATCTCTGTGAAATCATACCCTGGATGTGTGATCAACGGAGTCAAGTACTTGAAACATCAACGAGATATCAATCGAGCCACTCAGAACAGTGGTATTTCTGTCAAAGGGCCTGATGATCAAACGTACTATGGCATTTTAGAAGAGATATATGAGGTTTCATACACCCAAGGTAATTCTGTTATCCTTTTCAAGTGTAAATGGTTCGACAATAGGTCATCAAGGAGGAGAGAGAAAAAATACAAAAATATTATAAGCATTTATGTTAAAGATAGTTGGTAAGAGAATGAACCATTCATACTCGCATCTCAAGCAGAACAAGTGTTTTATGTGGATGACCTATTTAATGGTCCAAATTGGAAAGTTGTTGAGCATTTCTGTCATCGACATATCTGGGAGCCTTCTATATATGATGCCAATGAAGATGTAGCTGTGGATACCATTGCAAGAGATTTTGAACTATCTGTGGAACTACCACCAATGGAATCATCCATGGGAAACCATTCAAATATACCGCCATCTATTGTTACTTCGAATGTGGATGCAATTTTGAATAATAACCGTCTTGATGAAGATGACTTTATCAATGACGTTGAAGATTCAACAATTCAAGAATATGCTAATGATGAGGAAGAAGATTTTGATAATGATTATGACGATGACATTGAGGAAGTTTACATAGAAAATGAAGACAATGACAATGAATGATTGTTTTGTTTATGATCCTGATAGGTGCATCGTAGGTGAATTGATCAAAATGCGGACCGTGCTACTTATTTTATATTTTTGATTGGTAATCGATCGCTAATGTTTGAATGTTAACCTTATGTGTATGTTTTCTACATATGAGAAATAGTTTGCTTGCATCATTTTCTTTGAATCTTTTCTTTAGGGCTTGTATTTTGTTTATATGTAATTCTGGTTGTCATTGCTTAGGCCTTGTAATATGTTTATATGTAATTAAGTGTGAATAATGTATGAAGCACAAACTGATTGACAGACTATGTTAATTGATTAGAGACCGTATAGACTTGGGAATATGATTTTTAGACTTGATAGTAAAAAAGATAGTAATGAATGAACAGAGTGATTTTGCAATAAATCCCGTAGTATGGTTTTACGTAGTGTTGTTAATTAGTATGCTCTTTCTAGTTTTGTTGGAATCTTGGCTGGTAAGTTCACATTCTATGATTGACTGGTAAGTTCTCTGAGACATACATTACAGATGACGGGCCCAGTTGCCACATCTGCTGGATCAGCTGGTGGGGCACAACCTCCCCGTGATGGTCCTTCAAGACTGCCAGCGCAGTGCGAGTCGGGTACGTTATATTCATTAATAGCTCGTACTTAGTTTGAAATACTTATTTCTTGCTATAAATTTATATGTAATGTACAGCCCCACCTCGTAAAGGACGAGGGACTGCTGTTGGAGCCAAGATGTTGGCTTATTTTCATAAGCATGGTGAGAAGATCAAAGTTGAATTTGACGAATATCGGAACACGTATAAGTCTATTGGCGAGTTTGGCGCTTGGTACGACAGCCATGTTGGCAGTATGGTCCGAGACCTATGCGAGCCGTTCCATGATGATTGGGTTCAAGTGTCTAAGGCAAATAAGGAGTCAGTCAAGGAAAAAGTGCTTGTGAGTACTATTTTATTGTGTCATTTCTTTTACGATTATCTCTTTTATCACTTTTCTTGAATATTTATGGTTTATGTCTTTTTTTAATCTTTTTGGTTAGTAATCCCTGAACTTTATTTGCTCATGATCATCATAATGAAATAGTTGAAAGATGTTAAAATCCCAGGTGTTCGACGACATTTCCATGATGACATCACTGTGGTAGTCATTTTCCTAGACCAGCAACTTGTGAGTAAGGCTAGTTTAGTAAAATCACCTAATCTGTCTGTTGTTATATGTATGCTGTTGTATGTAGTTCTGGTGTTCAAGATATCTTAAAAAGTACAAAACTTGTTGTAGTTCTGTATGTAGTGTATTTAATACTCATAATGCCTGTAAGCATATCTTTGTTGATATTTTACGAAACCAGATATTTTGTAAGCATATCAGTGTTGATATTACACGAAAGGAACCATATGGGTACACAAAGGTACCAATCTTGCCTTTGTGTTGTATATGTACATTTTATTGTGTAATGTTTGATATGTTAGGGCCTTTCTGATTTCACCTGAAGACTTTTTATAGCAATGAATACATTATAAATTGTTTTTTCTCTTGTTTCAGGAATATTTTGACATTGACATGGATTACAAAGATGGTGTACTTTCTAGGACACTAGATAGGGACGCAAGATTGTGTTACAATGAATGGAAGACCAAACTTCACACACACTTTAAAAAGTATGGTGGTGAAAGGAATTTAGCAGCAGTGCGTGCTAAACGACCCTCGACTGTTAGGTCTCAAGAACACTGGGATAATTGTTGTACCAGGTTTATTTCAGACGCCTTTAAGGTATGTAAAGAAAACTTTGGTCAAAGCTAATGTTTGTGCATGTATAACGTCTCTCAATGACTATTTGTCATTTAATTCAGAACCGGTCTCAGAGGACTAGCGGGAATCGTTCCAAACAAAAGTATGCTAGTTATCACGGTCGGGTATCACTTACTCACCATAGCTATAAAATGGTAAAACTTTTGCTGTTTGACATTCATTCTTACTGCTGGTTTTATCTCATCTTCATTTTTAAACTTTAAGCTTCTTGATTGATGCAATTTCCCTTCATACGTACTTAGCACCTCATTATATATTTGAAGTTATTAGATAGATTGGGAGATTCTTGTATACAATGGGATTTTAGTTCTGCTAGTAGGAAGAATCTTTAGTACTGCTTGCTACAATGGGATTTTATATATTAGAAGTTATTACATATATTGGGAGATTCTTGTATACAATCCCCCTAATGCACCATTTTAGACAATTTCTGTTCCATTGTAGAGTCGCTATGCAACACTGAGCAGGGGAGATTCTTGTATACAATCCCCCTACTGATTGCTATGTTTTTATAAGATGTATCACTGACAAATGTTTATGTAACTATGTTCCATAGGGGGACAAACAAAATAATAAGCCCGCTTCTATAATAGCAGTATGGGGTGATAAGCATAAACGAAAAGGAAATTGGGCAAATGCCCAAGCCGAGCAGAATTTCGTAAGTATTTATTCTCATATATATATATATATATATATATATATATATATATATATATATATGAGTATCATATTAATTATATATGCATTAAACTTACTCTTGATTGATATTACCTTTTGCAGCATGCATTGACGGAGAGAGAGACCCAAGCAAAAGCTACTCAGGCAGCCTCGAGCTCCACCGATACCACGTCCATATCCCTCCCACCAGACCAGGAGCGTGCAATCATGGAGGAAGTTTTGGGTAAGCAAAGAGGATACATGCCTGGTATTGGACCTACCGTGTCACGTGCACCCTCAGTGCCTTTCGGTCTACCTCGCCTTTGAGTTTAGTCTCTTTGGAGGAGCATCAACGTGTGGTGCAAGAGTCGAAGGATGTGAAGGCTCTGAGACACAAATGATAGAGCGAGATGAAGCAAATGCAGGATTATTTTGCTACGATTTCTCCAGATATGACTTTTGCTCGATTCAGTCCTTCACTACCTCCTCGTTTCCGATCCTCATTCCTCGGGTATGTCACCGCTGCTTTGCGATGATATATGTGATTTAGAGGAGTCAGAGTAGCTTTTATATATTAGAACATGTTTCTTTTTGGTATGTTATCAAATACGTTTTATTTTGTGTGTTGTCAAACGTTTAAGGAATATCTTTTGGATATATCGGGTACAACATGAACTATTATAATGTGGTATGTTATATATTTTTGTAGATCTGTTTTTTTTCGGGCCAAAGACCCAAAAGTATACAAAACGGACTTATTGGACTTATAAGGACAAAAAATAATCTGTTGGACTTATAAGGACACACTTTTTCCTTATTCCCATTCTACCCTTAATCAATACTAATTAAATCACCAGCCATCTTCAAAACACACAAAGATTCACGCTTGCCGGTTTCACAAAAAGACATTAATGCTTTCCGACAAAGAAGATCTTAGATCCTTGCATTTAATAGCTATGAATATTAAGATATTTCGCTGAAATTTTTCTGCTAACTGCATCACGAAATTGTGTGCGTCGTCATAGAGTTTCATTGTTGAAATTTTTGTTGATGAATCCGGCCTGAATTTTCAATCGCAATTGGTTTAGTTTGAAGACGAATCTGTGGACTGAACCTGCATTAACTAAATCGAAGTCATTTATGTCATTGCTGAATTTTCAATTGTTGAATCCGCCATTAATAAATCCTTCATTGCTATTACCAGGTTACATTTGTACTTCAGTTTTTTTTTAGTGTTTTTATTGTTCCATATCTTTCTCTGGATAAAGCAGCTTTCTCTGCATATTTGCAGTGTTTCTGTTGATTTCTGAATGTTGTTGGTTTATGGATCTGATTTTGACTAATTCCTACGGTTGATTGATGATTTAGATGAAAGATGCATACAGTGACATAGTTCATTGATGCAGTGACATGGTTTAATGCTCTGGATTTTGTATCTTCATTTTTTATAATTTCTTCATTTTTAGAACTATATTTGCTTGTGCTGTTGATTTTCATATTGTTATTGGTAGTATGAGAACATATTTGTATTGTATTCTTTTCTAATGCTGGTTTATGCATCTGATTTTCAATAATTTATGTAGTGAACAAACTGTTTTATGTGCTTGATTGATGATTTACCCGAAGGTTTATGCGATCCACATAGTTCGGGGATGCGAAGACATGGTTTAATCTCAGATCGATATATGTCTTCTTTCTCCCACGGTATTTAGTCATGAGTGTGTTGCTGCTTATGTGTGGGTATAAAGTGGAAACATGCGTTGTTTCCGTTACACGTGATACTACTATCAAGTTTATTCATGATAAACTTTCACAGCGGTGGTCTGATTGGAAGGATGGGTGCATCAGCTTGTACTACTTGTTGCCTGATAACCCTAAGTGGTTAATATGCTCTGATTATGATGTTAAGGCAATGATTTCAGTTGCTGAATCATACAATAGTAGTCGTGTGAATATGGAAGTTGTTGGGAGTGCTGTTGTTGGTTCTTCATCTTCGTATAATGGTGGTAGTGTTCTTGCACTTGAGGATAATGTGGAGTCTGAAGTTTCTATGTATTCATCTTCGGTATCTATGACTGAAATTAGTCGTTTGACTGCCGGTTGGGATAAAATACTTGTGAAGGAGGGTCAGCGGTTCAAGGGTGGTGTAATTACTTTTAGGGAGGTGTTGCAAAAACTGTCTGTCGAAACTGGTTTTAAATATGTTTATACCAAGAATTCCAATGATAGGATTAATGCTGTTTGTGCTTTGAAGGATTCATCGAAATGTGGATGGAATGTTCGTGGTTCGGTAGAAAAATCCACAGGACATTTTGTTGTAAAACAGCTCTGCAATGTTCATACTTGTGGTACATCTTCAAGACATTTTGGCCGGGATTGTCGTATGACTTCTGATCTTATTGGCAAGCAAGTCCTTAAGAAGGTCCGTGATGATCCTAGTTATTCTCGCAATGATTTACGTTCGCTCATCGCCATCGATTATGGTCGTTTAATGAATTATAAGCTTGCTTGGCGTGCGGTTAAAAGGCTCGGGATTCGTTATACGGTGATGTTAAACAGTCTTTCAACAGTTTACCAGTTTATGTTCGTATCTTGTGTGAGACAAACCCTGAATCTGTTGTCCATTTAGAGATTCATCCTGTTACACGCCATTTCCAACGTCTGTTTATTGCATTTGATGCTTGTGTTCGTGGCTTTGCACATTGTCGACCGTTGTTATTCCTTGATGGGGCTCATTTGAAGTTTGATCAACATGGTCATCTGTTAGCCATTTAGCATCGGAAAGGATGGTGATAATGGTATGTATCTTGATTATGTGCAATTATATGTCGATTTTATGCAATGACATGCAATGTTCAGTGCAGTGACATTGAACATTATGTAGTGACATTGTATTTTCAAAGGCATTGAGTTAATATTAAATGTATATAACTTTGATTTTATATATATTTGGACTTGCTTTTAGTCACCGTATATTTTAGTGTATTCATTGTGCTTTTTCGTAGAATATATCCTTTATGTATTGGTGTTGTAACTTCCGAGGATACTACCAATTGGACATGGTTCTTGTCACACTTTAGGAATTTACGTATCCCTCGTTAGTAGAATGACGTTTATTACAGATAGAAATCCTGGGGTAATTGAAGCTATAAAGGAGGTGTTTCCAGATGCATTTCATTCCTACTGTATATACCATTTGCAAATGAATTTGAAGAATCATTTTAGTGGTAAATTTGGCAATAAGGCTTTGCGTGATAGATTGGTTCATTTGCTTTATGAATGTGCTTATGCTTCAACTGTTGAAGAGTACCAGAAGCATATGGAAATGTTTTTACTTGAAGGTGGAAAACGTGCATCGAAATTCTTTGAAAATTTACGTCCGGAAAATTGGGCTAACGCTTATTTTGAAGGTTGTCGATATGGTCATGTCGCTTCCACTTTAGCAGAGTCGTTCAATTCATGGATCTGTCGGGAGAGGCACCTACCTGTCTTAAATATGGTTGATGGCATCCGTATTAAGATAATGGAAAGATTTTCGAAAGACGTGCTCTTGCCGCAACTTTCAATTCGTCAATCTGTCCGAAAGTTGATGCTATTTTGTATAAGTTGATGGATGTAGGGAGGGCTTTTGGTGTTTCTACTTCCAGTTATTATATATATGAAGTTTTTTCAAATCCTTCGCAAGTGTTGATCCGAATCTTCGTAGATGTTCTTGTAATGACCGCAAACGGAATGGCTATCCTTGTGCTCATGTTTTGGCCGTGATTAAGAGTGCGGAGTTTCCATTGGCTGATTATGTTGATCCATGTTTTTTGTCACAGTCATTTGTTGCTTCTTATAACTTTAGTATAAATCCGATCCCTGGTCCATTCTTGAATAACAATCCTCGAAAATCTTGTGCTACCTCCTCGCTTTCCACGTAAGAGGCCTGGTAGCCAAAGATCAAGCGTATTCGATCTCGTGGTGAGTCGTCATCAAAGCATGCTATCAAATGTGGCGGTTGTGGAAAGTTTGGACACCATAATAAGAAGACATGTTCTAGTTCAAAGTCTGTTTGAGTACCTGTGATAGATTTGTTGGATTTGTTCAGTATTCTGTTGCAGTGACATATGTGTCACTGCATTTCTGTTTATGTTTTTTTTTTCTTTTTCTTGGTTGTAATGGAATATTATTGAGTTGAATAAGATTTGATGTATTGAAAAATATTTCTTTCCAATATTTTGCTGTTATTATTGATTATAATTCTATGTTTGTGGTATATAATTCCTGATAATACATGTGTCACTGCAGTGACACGCATGTCACTGCATCTGGTTTCAGTACAATTAGCCCTTTCTTTTTTGTTTGTTTGTAAGGAAATGATTAATTATCCATTTCAATATGATTTGATATGTTCCAATGCATTTATTTCCAATTTAATAACTATTGTTAGGTTGAAAACAGAATGTAATTTCTGTTTATGTTTTTTTTGCTTTTTCTTGGTTGTAATGGAATATTATTCATTTGAATAAGATTTGATGTATTGAAAAATATTTCTTTCAAATAATTTGCTGTTCTTATTGATTATAATTCTATGTTTGTGCTATAGACTTCCTGATAATACATGTGTCACTCAATGACACTCATGTCACTGCATCTGGTTTCAGTACAATTAGCCCTTCCTTTTTTGTTTGTTTGCAAGGAAATGATTAATTATCCATTTCAATATGATTTGACATGTTCCAATGCATTTATTTCCAATTTAAGAACTATTGTTAGGTTGAAAATGAATATAGAAAGAAAAAAATGCAAATTTCACCATTAAATAAAGCAAAATAATCAATAAGTGATCATTGATGATATGTATCATACATATAAACCATTGAACTATTAAAACAATCAACGATGATAAAAAAGATATATTCAAGATAATAACAACAAATTCATTGTCTCATAATGACTCTTAGGCCAAACAACTAGAGTCTACCAAAATAACCATTCCATGCAAAAGTCAAATTACACTATCTTTCATATTGCCATTTGTGTAACTTGTTAAGAACTAATGAATTCACAACCTTCCCTTTCCACTCCTGTACTTGTTCATCTTCTAGTACTGGTGGAATCACCCGATCTTGTGCTAGTTTGAAGATGTAATATGCTACGTACAAAGCACAGTTCCTGCATTACGTTTATAAAATGCTGTTAGTTCATACATTCTGTTTTGTTTAGTTTCTTATGTAATGGAATTTAGACTTACGTTTGATTGTCTTGTAACGGAAGGTTTGCAATCTTTTCAACTTCTGCTGCTAATGTTTGCTGTTGGCTGGTTGTTGCATCTGATATTGATTCAATGCTTTTCAAGAAAATCTGCACCTGTAAGTACATGTAGAATTTTTTTAGTAATATTTACTAGAACACAGAGTTAAATTAATGCATTTGTTTTCTTTGATAACTTACTGTTCTTTTGCACTCTTCGATGAATATGTCAACTTTCTTTCGTTGTACAGGTGCAGAATTATACAGTTTCCATGAATTATCTCCTAACTTGTATGTTAGGAGTACCCAGTGGTATGGTCTTGACTCTTTTCCCGAACAGCATAACGGTAGTAATACCTTCTTTCCTTTGAGGATTGTTTGTACAATGTTCGTGATTCCTTCATTTGTGAATGTTTCGCAACGTACAGTCTCCTCAATAACAGCCTGCAGATTCAATGTCAATTAAATTGTAAATTTAAATTTCACATATTGCAAATAAGTATATTTGTATACATTTATCTTTGTAGAGAATATGTAGATTGAATCCTTCAATATGCTGTCTCGATTTATCAATTCAATGACTCCTTCAAGAACTCATTAGACATCGCATTCAATGAAGTTAGTTCATGAATTCAGCATTTTGGAACATTAAAATGTATTTTTATGCTTTTGAATAATTTTCGATGTGCAAAAGGACATGATGCAAAGTTGACATGGAATGACAATAATAGTTACCGCTTCATCTACGTAGAGGTCATTCAAAATGTACATTATAGAGTCCACATTCACAAATGGATAATCACCGAGTGTCTTTGCCTGCACTAGTGCCCCTGCATTTGTTAATTTGTTGTTAGTGTAGAATATATAAATAATCTAAATAATTTTGGATGATTAGTTCGAATGCTTACTCTTTTGCCTTCCTTTGCATTTAGTTCTTGAATTGCAAAGATATACTTCCGGAAGCATGTGTGGTCCACAAGCATAATAATCTTTTTCTTTGTGCACAATGAGTTTGCCTTCTTCATCACATGGATTTTCATCGTAAGAAATATGGTTGCTTTTTTATCGACTTCAATTCTTTTCTTCTTCTCAGTCTTTGAGTAGTGAAAGTCGCCGCCTCTGCAGCATTTGCCTCTTTCTTGGTTCATGCTTCACCCTCTTTCGATTGAGAACACATTGGTTGCTTGATCTGCACTCTTCCTTCTTCTGCTCACCTGCATGAGTGATGTGGTCGGATGCACGAGTACTATCATCCGATTGTTTCCACTTCTTTCGATTTTGGGACACCTTATGAGTTGCCAAAGAATCATATTCATCTTCCAATTGTTGGATTTTGCTATTGAGCTCTTGAATTTCACTTTCTTGCCTTTTCAACTTTTCTATCACCATTATCTCTTTGGTTCTTCTCCACAAGTTCAAATTTTCAAAGAGCCAATTGTTGTGTCTTTTTCATACACGTTATTCTCGAGTTTTTGACTTCTTCATTTAGGGCCTCGCTTGATTTCTTGCTTTTCTCTAGCTCTTGCAATAGACCGGCAATCCTTTGTCGTTGGTCTCGATTCTTTTGGTAGCTTCCATCGCCTCCAATATAAGCATTTTTCTTTCTTTCATTGTTTTGTTGCAAATGAATGGTGGCCATGGCATTTTCAAGCTTCTTGTTCAACTCCTTAATCTCAACCGTAAGTTCTGCTTTTCCGTAACTCTCTCCTCTAATTCATCGATGAGTTGTTTACTTTCCGCCTCTAGTTTTTCATTCTTTGTTTGCATATCACCGCTTTTTTCCTTCAAATCTTTCAGATCGATTCGAGGATTGCATTTTCACTTTCTAGTTCTCCCACTCTTTTAGACATAATCTCTAAGCTAGCTTGAGAAGTTTTGCTTTCTCTGCAATATATTCTTGTTAATTAATAAATTTGGATAATGAAACTATCATCATCATCTTGTGTAATCACGTTGACTTGATGCAAAGTTGACATCGTGGTATGTATTTGCATAAAATAATGTAGTGTGAATTGCAATATAAACAACATACATACCAGCTTCTTGCTTGAGTTGTTGAATGTTTTTGTTGGCATCTTCCAATGCTTTTGATAGTGTGCTGTTTTGGTCTTTCAATTTCTCCATCTCATTGTCTTCTTCCTGCATGTGTTCTAGATAATGTCAATTCAAATTTTATGTATTCATAGAACTATGTATTTCATTGCATTCATTTTTGTACCTCTGTTGTGTATGCTCAGACCATCTCGTGATGATGGTGTCGATAGTTCGAATGATGGAAGAGGTCCTAATTTCGGTCCAGTTCCTTTTGAGTTTGATGAGGTCAGCCGTTGTCGAACCGCTTCATTTTCTGGTTCTGGTTGCACATTGCTTTCACTAGCTTCCTTGCTCTCTTCAGCCCCTGCATCTTCCTCTCCAATATGTTCTTCATTGTCTTCCAATTGTCCTTCATCTTCCATGTTATGGCATTGATCTTCCATATCCTCATTTTCGTAATATGCCTCTTCATTTCGGGATCAGACTTCACATTCTTCTCCGATTCTCCATCGATCCTCTTCCAGATTCTTCTTCTTCTCCTTCGTAATGTTCTTCTTGATTCTCCTTCGATTCTTCTTCCGATTTTCCTTTAGATTCTTCTTCCGATTCTCTTTTAGATTCTCCTTCGATTCATCTTCTTCTTCACATTCTTCACTATTTGCTCCTGCACTTCAGATCATCGAGTAGCTCATTCATTGTTGGAGTCAATTCTACCGCATTGAACCGCTTTGATATTGCATTGGAAAAGTTTAAAATTAGTTTAGCATTAGAGTTGCAAGCCGTAGGAATGCAGTGACATGATATTGTAATGCAGTGACATAGAATTGTAATCAGTTTAGTATGAACTATCAACTACATTATGAATTTTGTTTTTATTACTTACCTCATCTTCTGCCATTTTTTGTAGCTTGCTCTTTGTTAGATTGCCTTGAAGGTCTTTCAAATTCCATTTTGTTATCCTTGGAATTCCTCTGCTTGATATACTCTTCGTCCCCTCTTTTTTTTTCTGCTTTTTTTCCAGTTTGAAAACATCTTCTATAATCTGTGTGTGCTCACGTAACCAGTGATCTAACAATATAATATAGTATTGTTAAATAGTATACATTTTTCAATATAATTCAAGTTGCAACAATAATGAAATAGAGTTCTTACAAGGAGGAAGACAGTGCATCCATTGACGTATCTTGGATGTGACCATTGTCGATTAAGTCCATCTTGCAGTTCTTTTAATATATGAGAGGACCAATCATATGCACGTAATCTTTTGAGCTTGTCCACAAAGTATAGATACGACCAAGCAATGTTTTGGCCTGAGGTGGCAAAGAATACCGTACCAAGTAATAGAAGGCATAGTAGCTTGACTGTGTCTTCAATTGACGTTTTGTCAGTTCCCTTCACCGTCTCTTTTATTGTTTCTTTCAGAGCACTAACTTTTATTCTTCCAACATCAAAGAACAACCTTGTTTTCAATGAAGTTTCTTCCGTTGAGTGCTTGCTCATGTCTCCAACTACTTTTTTGCCATCTTCTATAGCAAAAATTAGCTTGACATCACTCCTAGTTGGCATGTGATAATGCTTTCCAATCTTGAATGCTTGCTCTGATCAGTTGTATGTATTTATAAGCTCATCTAGTATGTCGTTCTTCTTTTCTCCAAAATGACCTTCTCATCTTCAAATGCCTTGAATATATGTTTAAAGGAGTTTTGTCCATCAATTCACGATGCTTTGGTTTGATATGAGGCCTTATACTTTTGAATATCTGATGCATGCTGTTTAACGTAGATCCATCTTTGTTATCTTGTACTGTGGATAAAAACAGTATGTTAGTGTAAATACATGCAAAGACATGGTGCGTTGACATGGTGCGTTGACATGGAATTATATTTTCTACTACAGTTTGAGAGACCATAGAAACCAAAAACACAGACATTGTAATTGATATCATAATGATTACTTTAAAACAATATATCGCTTACAAAGTTACTTCAACTTCACAGACTTTATATAAACAACAACACGTATATGTAATGTAATGCAGCTGAGCGCTTTAATAACATCATAGCAGTTATACAGTGACTTGATATTCTGTACTAAATTCATTTCAAAACTTATGTACATGAAAATGCAGTGACTACAACCTCTTTTTATATGTATGCACATGGTTTTTAGTCATCTAGAACACCTTGTACAGTGACTTCACCAATTTCTGCAATTTTAAGTAAAAATAGTACAGTTTTTGCAGTGACATCTGCTATTACCATATCAATTTCATCTAAATATTTGTTCTAGACAACATGCAGTTGCTTTATGTTCTTAAAAAATGCATTTATATGATCTGGAACACTTTTTCGAAGAACTTTCAGTACAATTTCAATAATTTCTGAACTACAAGTGACCTAATTTGAAATTAAACAAAATAAATTCATTTTTGTCAAAATTGCTCATTGTAATTAAGGTAAATGATTTCTTACTCGGATTTCTTTGGAGCTTCTTTTGTTCTCCTACTTCGTACTTGTTTCTGATGTTTTCTAACCACCTCCTTCTGTCTCACCATTTTTCCCGATTATCCACTGCTTTTTTCAAATTTTTTCTTCAATTGTTCTTCCTTTATGAAGAAACACAGATTTATGGTTTGATTTTGAAGCCTGGTTATGAATTCCGCCGTTAATCCTCTTAATTGTCATTGAAGGGGACTTGAATGCAACTTTGAGCAGTTTTTTTCACTGATTGTGGGAGTTATTTTCAGTTTTTTCGGCGTAAAAACAACGGAAAGAACATTTATGCTGTGGGTTTAATTTATTTGATTAGATTAGGGGTATTTTGGTACATGTAGATATATTATGTCCTTATAAGTCCAACAGATTCCTTTATGTCCTTATGAGGCTAATAAGTATAAAAAACTGTACTTTTAAGTAATAAACCCTTTTTTTTTCTTTTATACTTGTATTGTCTTGTTGCTTTTAATTTTTTTTTATTATAATTGAAAAGGAAAAAAAAAATCTGTAATTGACGATATAAATTAATTATTATAAGAAAATGTAATATTAAAAAAAAATGTATATACGTATATTTGCGACTACACATGGCCGTCAATAATATTGCAGGTGGGAAAATAAGTAGAACATTTGCGACCACATTTGTAGTCTCTATTACTAGTACAATATTAGCTACAGCGAAGTTGTCTCAAATAACGTGTCCATGTAATCCGCCACCTCATTTGCCAGCGCAGTGCCACGTCAACGTACTTGTCCACGTAAGGTTCCATGTCACCGCCAACGTAGATTGACACGCGTCACGCCCCACGCCATCTTGACATGGCAGGTTGGAAGCGGGTTCTGTGAATTTGAGACTACTTGTGGCCGCAAATAATAGTGTAATATTTGTCACAACTGAATGTAGTCGCTAATGAACTATTTGAGACAAGCTTTTGGCGACTACACACTAGCGACTATCCATAGTCGCTAAAAGTGCATTTGCGACTACAAAGACCTTTTAGCGACTACATTTTGTGGCCGCAAAAAACCTTTTTCCTTGTAGTGGCTATAAGTACTTTAACAACAGTTGATGTTTTTGCACGAGACAGCGCAACATATAACCTGAGAGGCAGAAGCCATCGCAAGCAGCCTAAAAGAAAGAAAGTAGATAGCCAATTATGTTGAACCCAAACCAGTTTGTAAGTAGTCCTATAAAACAGAAAAGACAACACACAATTCAGTTAAAAATCATATTATTTCTGAAAGTGTATATTCCATATTCAAATGAACACACAATCTAATACCACGCTTTTTTTTATAAGAGAAAACAAACACTAATTAATTGTAACAGTAGGAAAACATAAAGTCTATTTTATATCTAAAACCCCCTTCCAGCACAAACATAAAGTGCAGCTACTGTTTTATTCCATTACCCTGAACCAACAATCACATTTCATGTTTTGTTCCTTTACATTTTTTGCATAAGCCATGAAGAAAATATGTAAACCCTTTTTATAAGATCTCAGACTGTTTTGGTAAGAGTAAATGCAAACCATTAACTGCAAAAGGCAAATATAAAGTTCATTCCATGGTTAAAATCCCCTCCTAGCTGAAACACATAATGTAGGTACCGTCTTTTTTATTAATATGAACCAATAACCATTACAAAGAACCGAAACATAACTGATGTTTAATATCTCAGTTTTCATGGTTACTGAAAATCTAAATGCAAAGAAGTCTAATAAGAATGCACTTCAGCAAGCCTAAACACAGGAAAAACCACTAAAGACTAAAACTTTGTATGTAAAACCAGTAAAGACCGAAACTTTGCAGTCAAAGAAGACATGTTTTGCTGAAAAAGCCATTTGGTAAACCCTTTGTGTCAGCAACTAATTATAAGGTTTAGATAAAGAAAGCACACCACAAGACCATAACATAACAGGGTGAGGTAAATGCATGAACACTGCAGAAAAACATGCATAAAACGTTCCACAGATTGCTAACCCCAATAACCATTAAAGAGAACCTAAATGTAACGCATGCTTAATATCCCAGTTTTCATGGTTACTGGGGATCTGAAAGCAAGGAAGTACAATTAAAATGCATTTCAGCAAGCCTAAACACAATAAAAAAACACTAAAGAATGAAACTTTGCAGGAAAAGAAGACATGTTTTCCTGATTTCCTGAAAAAGGCCATTCAGTAAAGCTTTTTTATCAGCATTAATTCATCTAAGCCAACATAAATCCTTTGCTTCTGCAACCCTATGTCAGAATGCATAGAACATTCTACGGCTGGTAAACCCATTCAATCTAGGAAGAAAACGCAGAGGCGAGAAAGAAGCATCTACACCCTCCTATATGCAGAAAATAATAAGTTCATCTGACAATCAATAAATCCTGAGACACACATGCAATAAATAAAAGAAAGAACCTTAAAGCATTTATGATGAATGCATTAACACACGCAGGCTGAAATGAGAATAATGAAATACATAATCAGATCCACAAAAGGCACCTGGAGAAGCAAATGCAGTGCACACTGTTTTTTTTTTTTTTTTTTTTTTTTTTGTGTTATAAGACCTCGAAATTGTGTGCTTGAAACCAAATGCACAACCTGCATATAAAGGCAAAGAAAGAAAGCCTTTACCTGGTCACAAAAGCCCCAGCTCGGGTATAGAGATTTCTTTCTGGGTCATTGAGCCGAAATACACGCCACTGGTGTGGAGTGGTATTTTTTTTGTACTGTGCATATAATTTGCCCTTCTAAATTTTTTATTTGTTTTTAAAAAGATTACTGCTCCTTATCCGAGATCATGCGTCCGCCATGTTCGACACCCTGTAATTCCTTGATACACTATTTCTTTAATATTCGTTTCTCAAATCTGCTTTTCAATTAGTATTTGCGTGGGATAATGATACGTTTACAGAAAGAACCCAAAAAAAAAAAAAAAAAAAAAAAAAAAAAAAAAAAAAAGAAAAGAAAAGAAAGAAAGAAAGAAAGAAGAAGAAGAAACAAACAAAAACAAAAACAAAAAAAACTACAGATAGTGATCCTACCTACTAGGCGTTGCATTGAATAAAAAAAAGAAAGAAAACACATTGTTTGATTATACAAGGCCTAGTATGTAATATCACCTCACCACGTATCATCCCCTCAACGATTCAACAATAAATAAAGACCGAGAAAGTTCACCTTAAGAGCCAGAAGCTCCAAGCCCTTGTTTGGTTTGGGACTAGGTTGATCCATTTGGATCCCAAACCAATATTTTATTCACCCCACTAACTTATTTATTATTATTTTATTAATTCTATTATTTTATTATAAATTCTTTCATCAATCAATCAACATCAACAAATAAAATAATATTAATTCATCACTTTATACACTCATTACACTATTTAACCATTACTTTTTCAATATAATATTTCAAATCAACAATCATTACTTTAACTACACAAATTTCAAAACAACTTTTCAACTTTATCATCATTACTTCACTATATTTTATAATTCTTTCTCTTTCTTGGATCCAAATGGATCCAGTCAGTCCGAAACCAAACGGAGCCCGGGATCCGAGCTGAGCCCAGCTCGGCCATCCCCCGACCTCGACAGGTCGGGGAAAGTACAAGAGCTCAGCCGACTCAGCTCGGACCTCATAGGTCGGCCTGAGTCTATCTCGGACCAAATTTCCCACGTGTATGATCAATCAGATAAACATCAATACAAGAAAATGGGTCTTTAATGAGGAGATTTTAATGAGGAGTCGAAATTCCGTCATTAAATAATACTAATAATGAGGAGACTTAAATTATTTTTTTGGTTTATGACCAAATGTGAATTCTCCTCATTATTTATCATATTTCTCCTCATTAATGATAGAATAATAAAAATCTCCTCATTAACTATACGGATTTAAATAATATGCAATAATTAAAAAAATAAATAAAAACAAATCACCCCATTATTATTCCAAAAATCTATCTTAACCATCCCTTTCCACACAAAAAATTTAACATTGGCAAAAGAAAAATCACTTACCCTAACCCTTCGTCCTTCTCTCTACCACGCCATTGTTACACCAGAAGCCGTCACCGACGATGTTCCAATATACGCCGCGCCTCCTCCGTTCCACCATCCACTGTAGAGGTGGCCAAACCGAAACCGGAACCGGCGCTTCGAACCGGAACCGGCGGTTTTTGAACCGGCGGTTCGTCAAACCGACGGTTCGAAAACCGCCGGTTTTTTTAACCGCCGGTTTAACCGGCCCAACAGTATTATTATTATTATTTTTTTTTCCTGGATGTATGTAAATAAAAACAATTTATAAACCATAAAAAATTTATACAAATAAACCATAAAAACTATAAATTAAAAAAAACCTAAAAAATTATAAACCTAAAAAATACTATAAAATTATATACTAACCTAAAAAAACTATATACAAACCTAAAAATTATATGAAACTATGTAATACAAACACATAAGAGTACTATAAAATACTACAATAACAAACTATAAAAAAACTATAACAAACTATAAAAAAAAAAATAAGAAACTATAAAACAACATTTATAATCAAAGTATACTTAAAACCTACTTAAATAAATATAAAAATCATTACAACAAACTATAAAAGACTAAAAACATAAACAATTAGAACTACATTCGCTTTGATTTTTTTATATGTGTTGTGCATAAACACGATTACACATAAAAAATACGTGAGTAAAATAAATTACCTAAGTGCAATGGCGTTGAAAAGATAACACAATTTACATATAAGAAAAACAACATAATTTTTTAAAATAACATTATTTACATATAAATAAAATAACACAATATTAATATTATTTTTAAAACCGAATAGAAATATATTTAAAATAATATATATATTACATTCGCTTTAATAATTATAATTAAAATAATAATAATTTGTTATTGTAGTAGAAAATAATAAGTGTTATATAAAAATGAAAAGAAAAAAAAATGAAATTTTAAAACCGCCACGCGAATCAAGTGATCCGAACTGATGCGCGATTCGAATCGAAAGAACCGAACCGCCCAAACCAAGAATCGGTTTTGAACAGTCAAACCGCCGGTTTGAAAAACCGGCGGTTACACCATTTGGCCACCTCTAATTCCACTGCCTCCTCCGTTCCACCATCCAACACCGTTACTGCTCTTTTCTCTGCAACCGTTCTTGTTCTTCTCTCCGCTACTCTTGTTGTTATTCTTTCTCAGCCACCACCATCTTTGAATCTCGAGCACCCAACTCTTCAATCATCAAGTTCTGACTACAATCAAAACAATTGGAAACGCTATGATGAAAGACTAATCGGTAATTTGTTCCATTTAAGGAAAGATCTCAATTTTTTTCCAACCGGGGATACTTTAATTTTCATGATGTTCACCATGCTGTCAATATTTGTTTGTAGTATGCAACATATAATTGTCTTTCCGTTGAGTATGTGTTTATAGATAAGTAACTGTCTTTTTCCTAATTTTAGATTCTTTTCTCATGGGTTTTATTGTGTTTGCTGCAGTCGTTTCGGTGACCTGGAATTTTGAGGGATGCGTTCAACCATGATGAGAGCAAATTATCTTGCTTCACTTCCTCACGTGGTTTCTTTTGTGCTTGCTGGCTCTGTGAGTTTCTCCTTCAAATACATTTACTTATTAAAAGACACACTAAGTCTTAGCTATTATAAGTACAAACAGAGAGCAAGTATTTGCTTTGCTAAGATTAGGTGCGAGCAAAGATAATGGATGTTATTCATAACTTGAGCTTTTGGTTAATGTTTTTAGTACGGTGAACTCCATCGGGAGTTTGTTCAGGAGCTGAACACAAAGTAAGTATCATAAATAAGCATGCAAAGTAATATTCATCTTCTTTTTTGCGGGTAATTAAAAGTTTAAATCATATGCATTTGGTAAGTGCAACAAGTGAGGGTCTAAAATGATAAAAGTGGATTTTATGTACATGTGTATATGAGAAAACAAGGAATATGGAATTCTGGTGGGGGAGAATCTAATTGTCCATCCCATGTTTATAATTGATACTCTGGGCAGAGATACACTTCGAAGAAATTAGGCCTAGGCTAGATGTATATAACATTTAATTCTTACATCTATTCTTCCTACCGGTGTAGACGAAGTCCCTCAAGGTAATGCTTGTTCTATTTCTTGGAAATCTACCCTTTTCTTTAGCCTTCTTTTCATCCTCTAGTTTTTGCAAGACATACTCGATCTTTTGAAGCTCTACTTGTAGCCGTCCGATCATTCTCAGATCCTTTATCAAGCTTTCAGCCCAATATCCTATGCCCTATCATATAGTAATGATAAGCAACTATGACAAGCATAATCTGAACCGGTTTAAGCATAGTTAATAGCTAAGAGATTCCCACACGATTTTCACCATGCAGCCCATTTGTCATCAACCCAGCTTTTCTGGTAATCAAACTACCATCCATTTCTTCCTTTCATATAGACACGTTAAACCTCAAAGGGATGTTCCCCTTTTAGGTAAGTCAACTAGGTTCAGAACCTGGTTGTCACACATAGAATTTGTTTCAGATATCATAGCTCTAAGTAAGCAATTTCTCCTCAATTTAGCTTTCAATTATTCCTGCACAAGTCTTCGAACCTTCATTCTCCAATATGAACATACCAACAACCTTTTCAAGCTTATGGTGATCGTTAGACTCGTAGAATACTTGTGTTACACTAATCAGTCTCATACACCTCATCGTTATATGGTGTCTGCTCTTGTTTGAATGGTTGAATATCTCCTTGGGGATCTAAAACACTTTTGAGATCTTACTTTACTCCCACTGTTTCTTTTGGGAGAAACACTTCTTCAAGAGAACAACATGTTTGGAAACAAAAGCTTTTGTTCCGCGGGTCAGCAAAAAAAAAAAATCTAGTATGCTTGTTAAGATATTCCACAAAGTTGCATATGTCATACCCATGCTCCAAGTCTTTCTGACATTGTTTGCTTTCCAGAAGCACAACAACCCCAAATCATCGAGTATGATAGATTTGATGTCATCTTCTTTCATATCTTATATAGAATTTATTCAACCGATTATATAGAACATGGTTAAGTATTTTTATTAAAAATATGGCACCTTCCAAAAACATGTAAGAGATACTTGCATGAATTACACCGTATTTTTATCGTATAAAATGCAGCTTCTATTTCAGAAACACAATCTGATTGCGTATCCTAATTAGTATTCTTCAAAGAAAATCTTATTCCTTTTCTGACATCTTCTGAAACATCATTCAGGGATTAATCGTTTCAATCCAATTGAAGATTAATTCCTAAGTTGTTCATCAATCTCAGATGCGTACTTATTTGAAATTTTGTTAAACTTTTCAAATTTTATACTTCAATAAATACATGTCTATTTCCAAAATTGTCAAGGAGCTAGAGTAATGAACCATAATTTCTATCTGTGACATTGATTATCATAATCCGACAAACATCGATATGTTCAGACTGTGGATAATTTTTCAAAATTTGATAACATTTTTATAAAAGTGTATTTTAGTCATCTTTAGATAAGATGCGTATTAAAGGACATGATTCATAATCACACGAGTTATGTATTTTAATCATATATAAGACATTGTCAGATTTGAATATTTATTCAGACGATTATTTGTAATTATAATTAAACCAATACCCACCATCTGTAATCTCAAGATAAAGGTTTCTTGCGGCAATCGGTTATTATATTCATTGAGGTAATAAAGTTAAACACTCTATCTACGTCTACCAAGTTTTTAGTCTCAACAAATTAAGAACTCATCCACAACGATTTAAGGACATTTTCGATATTACTAGAATCTCTTTCATACTTACTCATGACTCTTCATTGAGTATGGACATTTAGTTTAACTCACAACATAACACTTATGATGGATCATATTGCAGAAGCATAAGGAAACCCTCCATAAGTATTGTCTTTCATATTTATCTTTAGGATTAACGTTCTAACATAGATAAATCCTAAGTGTACTGAGCGAAAGCCTTAGGTTGGATGCCAAACTATGTTAGTATCTTATCTATACATGTGAACTGTGAAAATTATGCAGTATCTAAATCTATCAACATAAAATTTTATTTACAAAATTAGAACTGCTGTTTCCAAGAGTTATTGGAAAGATCTTGAATTACCAAACATTAATTGACCGTAATACAAGGATGTGAATATTCAAGAACAATATGTTTTACAAATTATACTCTGAAAACCTCGATGCTCCCACTAACCTTCATTTATACTAGGCGTACCTTTACTTTCGATCAAATCAAACTCCTTTGATTACCAAGACAAAGAAATTATTTAGAGATACTTGTTTGAGTCCATAAATGGATCTCATAAACTCACTTATCATCTTAACATATGTAGATATCAAGCTTTCGGCTCAATATCCTCTGCTCTATCATATAGTCATGATAGGAAACTATGACAAATAATCTGAACAAATTTAAGCATAGTAAATAGCTCAGAGATTCCCACGGTTTTCACCATGCAACCCCGTCGCCGTCAACCCACCTTTTACTGGTAATCATTACCATTCATTTATGCCTTTCATTAAGACACATTTCACCTCACAGGGCGTTCCCTTTTTAGGTAAGTCCACTAGGTTCATAACCTAGTTGTCACACATGAAATTTATTTCAAATATCATAGCTCTAAGCTACGTCTCCTCAATTTTCCTATCAAGTATTCAGGGCACAAGTCGTCAAACCTTCATTCTCCAAGATGAATGTGCCAATTAACAACCTTTTCAGGCTTATGGTGATCGTTAGACTCATAGAATACTTGTTTATATATACTGAGCAATCTCATGCACCTCATCGTTATGTCGTGTCTGCTATTATTCCAACGGTTGAATATCTCTTTGTGGTTCTTAAACTCATTTTTTTTTATCTTATTTTACTCCCATTGTTTCCTTTGGAAAAATCACTTCCTTTAGAAGACAACATGTTTTAAAACAAATACTTTTGTTCCGTGGGTCAGCAAACAATATCTAGCATGCTTGATAAGATATTCCACAAAGTCGCATATGTCATACCCAGGCTCCAAGTCTTTCTAACGTTGTCTGCTTGCCAGAAACACGCAACCCCAAATCATTGATTAAGATAGTTTTGATGTCATCTTCTTTCATACTCAATATGGAATTTATTCAACCGATTATATGAAACATGGTTAAGTATATTTATTAGGATTATGGCACATTCCCAAAACATGTATGGGATATTCGCATGGCTTACACCGTATTTTTATCGATCGTATAAAACGCAGCTTCAATTTTAGAAACACAACCTGATTGCTTATCCGAAAATAGTATTTTTCAAAGGAGAATCTGATTCATTTTCAGACAACTTCTGAAACATCCTTCAGGGATTAATCGTTTCAATCCCATTGAAGATTAATTCCTAAGTTGTTCATCAATCTCATATTCGTACTTGTTTGAATTTTTTCAAACTTTCCAAAATTTATACTTCACTAAACACCTGACTATTTCTAAAATTGTCAAGGAGCTAGAGTAATGAACCATAATTTCTATTTGTGACATTAATTATTATAACCCGGCAAACATCGATATGTTCAGATTTCAGATAATTTTCCTACATCTAATACCATTTTTATAAAATTGTATTTAGTCCTCTTTAAATGAAATCCGTACGCATTGATACCAATTAAATCAAGAAACATCAATGAAAGTTTCTTTCTCCGTAAAAAAAAAAAAAAATTTTAAAAAAATTCCGTATTAAAGCACATGAAGCATAATCACATGACTTATATATTATAATCATATATAAGACAAAGTCATATTTGAATATTTATTCAGACGATTATTTATAATTCTAGATCAATGGTCTAAAAGTGTTAGATCTATTTATAAAATGGTTAAACCCTAACCATAAGTTTCTCCACCCCTGTCTCACGGGATGAATAAAAATGTTAATCATGTAATCTAGTGGTTTAGAGCCATGTACTTGCTATTATACCAAACAATTGAAACAAATCGCCCTCTTACAGGTTCGAACCTCCACACTTTAGCACCAGGTCCAGCTGTCCGTTTAAGGCACCCATACCCTTTACTATGTCATGTCTTGTGGACATTACAGATCCATTTATGTATCATATAAAGACGGTAAAAGCACCAAATTATGGCATCTTATACAAAACAAAAATAATATTGTTGAAGCTATTAGGGGAAGAAAAATGAAAGGATGCATATATTCCATGGCTTATTTGTAACACCAAGTGTTTGTTTTTTGTTTCAAAGTAAAACGTGTTTATTACGTCGTATCTTACTCACAAGTTTCAAGTACAGCAGGGGGCAGAGAAGCACCCCAAGATCAAACCTACGACAGACAACCCTGCTCGAGCTAAACTATATACAGGCTTATTAGCCATGCGACGAACAAAAGAAAAAGAACAAGTCATGAAAGACGTAGCCAAATTCAAACAATCTAACACCAGTGAGATGAAAATCAGACAGAAACCAGTGAGATGAAAATGCACCAGTGAGATGAAAATCAGACAGAAACCACCAACACCCCGACTTAAAATGCTTGACACAATAACACCTCAACGAAGCAAGCAAAGAGAAGGCCACCAAACAATGCAGCAACAACGGCCCCACCTCACATCACAATAGCTCAACAAATTAACGGGCCAAGGATAGACCGAATGGCAGCCCCACCTATCACATCACTGTAGCTCAACAAATTAACGGGCCAAGAATAGACCGAATGGTCAATGACTGAGACTCCTATTCATCAATGGTCTCGCCATGATCTACGAATGTGCAGTGGACATAATGCCGTGGTAATATCATTTTTGACATCTAAATGCATAATCAATATGCTTTCGTTACAGTGAATAGTCATTCGATAATTAAAGCACTGATGAGGGCATGATGGAATAGAAGATTGGTTGTGGAAAAACTGTGATTGTATTGATCTTTATATATACTAGGGAATTGAATAAACTGATTTAGAATATTTACGATTATTACAAATATAATTTCCTATTACAATGGCAGATCCCCATTTACGAGTATTGATATTTTTTTTTGTTTTTCTACAGCTGAACAAAGAATGGGATAAATGGGAAACCGGGTTAATTTTGTCCATCTAATCAATGTCTAATTAAGTTCAAAAATAGTCCTTATAGACTAAAAATCATATATTTATTCTACAATCGTGCACACGATGCATAAAGAGAAACAACAACAACCAACGAGTGTACGTAAATACTTGAGGTCTCAGAACCAAAAAGTCCCGAGTTCAAAGCATTTTTTGATTATGAAAAAAAATAACAACAACAAAAGGCAGATGCCGTCAGCATTGAAAATCAAAACAGGCCAAAGGACCTAAGAAAGCAAAACAACAAGACAGAAAATGCTGAAAATGCTGACAACAACACCACCTCAACGAAGCAAGCAAAGAGATCGGCCACCAAACACCGCAGCAACAACAGCCCGACCTGACCTATCACATCACAATAGCTCAACAAATTAAATGACCTTGAAATCCGAATAAACAAAAACTTCAGTAGTGAATACACCAAAACTTCAAAATAAACAACGTTATAAAGCATATTACCAAAGACATGTATTATTATTAGATGTCATTCAAAAAGAGACCGACCGGTCTATGTCTGAGACCGATATTCATTGATGATCTCGCCATGATCTACATACGTGCAGTGGACATAATGCTTAATCATTATGCTTTCGTATATCTTCGATCATATGTTTTATCATTTTTTATTCGAATCAATGCTAGGCTAAATGTTTTCTTAATCGAATCATGTAACCGGTAATTCAAACTCAGCCTATGTAGTTGTTGAATATGTTGCATGTTATGCATCTGCCGTCTCAGCGGAAGGTAGGTCGTGTGTAATATAAATAAGCAAATAATGGGGAATATTTCAACATAAGCTATTGAAATAACCCAAGTGAAGCATATAAGTGTGTGTGTGTGTGTTTTTTTTCCGCTGAAGCTACGAAACTGAAGATCAACAATGAATACAGGCTATTTCAATAAATTGAAGAGAAAATAAATTTTGAAAGGTTATGTCCATCTTTTTTATGAGCGAAAAAACATAACAAAATATCAAAACTCATAATTTCTCCCGTGCGTTCTATCTGGTGCAGATAAAATCAGCAATGAATTATCGGTTCCGTTCAACTTGAACCTTCAAACAATTTAAAACATCGAAAATTTGGATTATCCAAAATGACAGCAAATATACTAAAAACAACTACAAAGACATAACAAAACATACAATCGAGCTTGCTAACTAACCGGTTTGAGGTCGAGCTCCGCTCCATGCTATCGCATCTACCGGAGATCGGGCTCTTGTTTGTCTTGTGCCACCTCACCGTCTTTGTTAATGAATATTGTGGACGTGCAGTTCTCTAACGAAGCCAAACTCATCTTATGAGACAAATATATTGCATCACCACTATACTTCCTTTTATGAGAGCTCTTCACAGTTGCTTCTAGAAGGCTCTTTGGAATGCTCTTCACCGTTCCTTCCAGAATGTCATAAACATAGAGTGTTTTGCTCGACAGGATAGCTAGCTTTCCATCAACAACAGCAATTCCACCAACTGCTACCCAATAGGAACGAATTTCTACGTTCTTGTTTACGGTGTATTCAGTGGCTGTCCACAACTGCTCCGCATTATCTTCCAATCTCCATATAGTGATTTTGCGAGACAAAATTAGGATGTAAGAGAGAATGCCATCAATATTTAGCAAACGTGTGTTTTGAGGCTCACACTCTGTATTCAAGGGGACGGGACAAGGTATGACCGTAAATTCTTCGATTATTGAATCAAATTTCATGACATCATTACGACCACCGTAATTGTACCCTTGCTCAGTGTACCCAAGCCCATAATCAATCATCCAATAAAGGTTATTGTTGATCAATAATGGTTTTGCGTGCCACTTACGTCACGCCGGCCACCACACGGGTTCGTAATCGTTTTCAAGGATGGATTGGAACCTAAATTAAGAACCTTGTACTCAGTTTTTATTTCATGCGGAAGGCAGAGGGGGCTGACTGCTGATTCTTCTATCTCCAGAAGAACGCAATATTCGTTCAGTAAAGGATGAAAATACACTCCATGCATCTGGCTGTTGTGAAGTTCTTTAGGAAGGTTTATCGTCACACATTCATGACTAGGCCTTGCAGGGTTTAGAATAACGAACTTTGCTTCCGGCGAATCATGTTTGTATTCTTTTTTTGTGAATGAAGCATATATGTATTCATGTAAGACAATTAGCCCATCATAAGAAGCCTGTGCACGGGATGATTTAGTAAAGTTTCCAGAATAAAAAGGGAATGTATGTCTCATTAACATGGTTTCATCAGGTTCCCACCAGTTATCTAAGGCAAAGAGGTCTAATCCAAAATGAATAGTACCTCTCGAAACAACAATAGTTGGAACGCTCTTTCTCAAGTGTAAGTCCACAAAATAGCGAGACAAGGTTGAATCTCTCCATGTTTTGCAAACAAGCCGACATCTCATTGCATTTTTAGCCGGAAGTCTACTTAGAATATTTATGACTATTTCATCATGAAGAAATGGTATGCCTTTGTTTTTCTTCGATTTCTCCCTAATCTTTTCAGTTATCGTATCCATTTAGAGGAACCGGACAAGAAGACAAGACTTACGAGCGTTAGAAATTGACGCTACGCGATGGACTCCGGGTTTGGTATAGATCGTTGGCCTTAGTCTCAAGTCCCCATTTATCACCACAAACCACAACTGAAATCGGCTACTCCCCTCCTGTTCAACACCATCAAATACAGTTTCGATAGCCAAACAACAACAAAAACACAGAAAAAAATATTAGGCTTTAACAAACTCAAAATAATTGACAGGAAAAAAAGGTTAGCAATTGACGATCCAATGACAACTAACTAAGAATTGCAGATAACAATGATACGAAAGAAAATGCTGCCATGAATGATTCAACGGATTAGGCAATAACTCTAGACAAAAGATGTCAATCTCGTGAGATTAAAAAAATTAAAAAAAAATAAAAACAACAGCAGCACAACAACAACATCAAACGAGCGTACCTGGTTTTCACGTTGCAGAGGAAAAGATGGTGGCTCGCCGAGTTATATATATATGTTGTGTCGTTAGAGGTCCTGTAAAACTTGAGTAAAATCTGACTTGGGTTTTTTTTTTTTTTTAAACTAAAAAAAAAACCAAAAGTTGTTTGAATTAAGCATGTAAACGATCAAATCTTCAGCATTTACTTACCGATTCTAGCAATCTTTTAAACAATGATACTTAAATTCCCTTGATGTTCATTCGAGCATGAAAAGAAAAATTGAGATGGGTTCGATAATATTTTTCAATTTTGCTTGATTACGTTTGGCAAAAAATAATTAAATTAAACACTTACAAGCTTGAATTCGAATTTGAGCAACTCGAAAATATGTTAAAGTTTTAAAGGTTTTTTATTTCGGCTCGTTAAAAATAGTAAATAATATACGTTTAAATGATATTATAATAGTGATCGATAAAACTTGTGACAATTTCGAGTCAAATTTTAAAGGGCCCGAGTTTGACTCGTTAATCTCGATGAACTGCTCGACTTCGACCGATTCAATTAAAATCATATGTCCACGAGGCGAATGTCTAGATGCTCATGAAATGTTCGAATTGTTTACACCTCTAGTTCAAATCAGATTAATTTTGATTTGTTGAAGTTTTAGCTGTGTAAGCGCCCGTTTTTAAATTCGAATTGAAAGGGCAATTTTGTTATTATTCTGTAATAATTCAAAATATTTACAAATTAATTTTCGAAACTTATTAGACACAAGAAGCTTGATGTAACACTTAGGCTCGGCTCGAGTTCTTAAAACTTTCTTGAATCTCAGTATGAGTCCGAGTTTGAGATACTCGTGCTTAAACTCGAACTCGAAAATTTTCTAATTTCTTGGCACGTTTAGATCAATACTCAGTTTGGCTCGACTCGTTTACACACATAGTTCAGTTGAATCGATTTTGAATTCAAACTAATTTGAACCGAACCAAATCATATTCTGGCTCGAGCTGATTAGGAACAGCTTTGGCTCGGTTACCGCTTAATCTTAAAAAAATGGTATACCCTACCATTGAGGGTCCACTCACCCCCGATCCTACAGGAATGTGAGGAGAGGTTAATCAGGTAACCTAGTAGCTCCAACATGGGCTGCCTATTAAATCTCTGCACTGAAGGGTGTTATCAATCGAAAATCAACCCCTTACGGGAATCGAACCGCTGATATTCAGCTTAGATTCCAGGCTGAATTACCGCTTAATCTTAACATATTAGTTCGCTGCCAAACCTCGAAATCAAAGCTGCCATTTTTGGGCGGAAAAAGCTTACAATCCACCACTGTGAAATCGAAAATTGAAAGCACAAAATGGGACAGAACACAGGAGGGGTTAATAGTAAAGGCAAAAAAACATGAGCCCAAAAGAGAGGACAAAGAAGATGAGCAAGATGAAGATCAAGATCAAGACGACGGCGTTGAGGAAGAACATGAACATTCTTCTTGCAAGCCTACTGGCTACTGCCCCTTTCTGCGAATCAAAAGGTTTGTTAATTTTTTTTTCTGTGCAAATTTCTGCGCATTTTTTTTTTTGGAAAATTAGGGATAAGGACACAATCTGGAATATTTTTTTAAGTAACAGGACAGCTATATTTTTTTTATAGGGAGAAGGACAACTGCATAATTTTTATGGCGAGAAGGACAAACAGTGAATCCCGAAAATCAGTGAATCGCCCCGGTGAATCTCGAAAATTAGTGAATTTCGACAATGAATTTTGAAAATTAGTGAATTTCGACAGTGAATTTAAACAGTGAATTTCGACATTGAATAAATAGTTTTGTCCTTTATGCAAAAGTTTCAAAAGACTGTCCTTCTACTCAATTGATGAAATATTTATGTCCTTCTCCCTCATTCCCCATTTTTTTTTTTTTAATGCTGTAATTCAGTAGACTATTGGGGGCCTGAGTCCTATTCTTGTAATAACAGGAGAAATCAAAGGTGGAATTGGAACTTAAGCTGTTGGAAGCCTTTGAAATTTATCGTCCTTCCAAATTACAAGGGTATTCTCCCCTCATTTCTTGCTGTATTTGTATTATCTCTTCTTGTTTTTATATCAAATATTTTTTACAGTATTGAATTGGTCAGTTACCTTATGCATACTCTGGTTGGGGCAGGGTGTTTAGATTGGGGGTGTACACAATTCGAGCCGAATCAAACATTTAATATAATGTTGGCCTGTTGGGCACTTTCAAGCTAGAGAAACTTGAAAAAATAATTGAGCTGTAAAGTGCTCGAGTTTGCCTTGTTAAGAATACAAAAGAACATATATTTTTAACGTAATATAACAATGCTCGATAAAACTTGTAAGGATTTTGAGTCAAGCTTTAAAAGGTTCGAGTTCAGCTCGTTAAGCTTGACAAACTACTCGAATTCGGCTTGGATTCAGTTAAATCAAATAATGAGCGGGCAATTCACCAGCCGAGCATCGAACCGCTCATGGGCGGTTGACTCGTTTACACCCCTAGTTTAGATGACATTTGAATCCATTTGGGGATTGATACGTTAAAAACAAGGCGCATGTCCGAAACAACTATCTCTGGACTTGAGGCCTTCTTCGATTGCCTTCGGAGGGCTCAATCGTGAAGATTAAGTTGCAACAGGTCTATAGGACCCTTCACTAGTTCACTTTAAGGGTGGCCTTAACGAGAGGTTTGAGGCCGCCTTCGAAGCTTAGCCATATGTTGGGATCTTGACCCCTTGCTTAACAGGTAGGTACAAATGGCTTCCATATCGAGGCCTCATAAGGGGCTCAAGTTAGGATGACTTGAATGCCTTGAGGGCTTGTTAGAATGAATACTCTCATTATATTTGTGTACTTACATATTTGCCCTTCTTGTCCTATATAAACAATGTATCCCCTTTTGTTATCAGTTAATGGAAACATTATTCCCATTCATGTGTTTGCCATGGTATCGGAGCCCTAGATCCAATTAATTTTTTTTTTCCCCCGTCGCCTTCATCAGGCTCTACCACCGCTGCCTGCTGCCATGGCTACCACGCCGGCCACCAGCTCTACCCTCTCCGCTAGCAGTAGCAGCGCCGCAGCTGCTACACCCAAAACCCCCATTGCTCTCAATCCTGCAATTCATGCTCCTCTTCAATTAAACGATACAAACTACGTTGCGTGGCGTAAACAAATATATACTCTCTTAAAGGGATATGGATTACTCGGTTATTTGGATGGAACAACACCATCACCGCCGGCTCACATTACCACGGAGGCGGGTGTTGTGGCTAATCCTGATCATGCTTTTTGGGCTCGTCAGGAGTCTTTTGTGCAACACTTATTACAGGTTCCATGCACAAGGATTATGTTGCACACAATTCAATACACCGATACTGCTATTGAGGCTTGGAATACACTGCACACCATTTATCAGGTGCGAGTCGAGGTCGCATTATTGCTCTTAAGAAACGTTTAAATGCAACCACTCAAGGTACAAATTCTATCTCTGTTTATTTTGGGCAAATTAAATCAATAGCAGATGATCTTGCAGCCTTGGGTAAGAAAGTTGATGATGATGATTTAATTGAGGTTATAATGCGTGGTTTGGCTGATGGTTATAATGATTTGGCTAGTGCCATTGATGCTCGTGACACTGCTTTGTCTATCCCTGCTCTCCTTGAGAAATTGTTAAATCAAGAGGCTAGCACAATCTAATAATAATGCATCACAAGCACCTGCTTACAATCAACCCCGATACCCTCCCCCTACCTCTCGGCCTCCCTACTCCCCTATATACCCCTCGGCCACACCACCTCCAGCCCAGCCGAGGCCTTCCCTGGCTCGGCCTCCTTACCCACAACAACAATATCGACAACCTCAACCTCCCTCACGATATCCTCAGCAAAATTCTCAACGTCCTTCCACTGGTTATAAAGGACACTGCCAACTCTGTGGTGTCACTGGTCATCAAGCTACGAATTGCCCAACCTATACACTCTACCACCACTTACCTCGACCACCAAAACCAGCCCCTACCTCTCGGCCCCACCCTCCTCCACATGCTCACATGACTTCGCTCAATGCTCCAGTGGCCTCTTCCACCTCCCAGGACCCTTGGATGTTAGATAGTGGTGCTTCACATCATATGACCCATGAACTGAGCTTACTGTCTCTTCATGACGCTTACTCAGGTACGGATCCTATCACTATCGCTGACGGTTCCTCTCTTCCAATTGCTCATATTGGCACTTCCAAACTTTCGAATTTCAAGCTTAACAATGTCTTACATGTTCCAAAATTGTCTCGCAATCTGCTCTCTGTTCGTCAGTTTTGCTTAGATAATTCTGTGACCATTGACTTTTCTTGACACTTTCCAGGTGAAGGACGGGAAGATCGGCCAATGCCTCCACCAGTACCACTAGAGATGGTGCCTACTATCGTCCCTCGAGCCCACCTTCACTGTGTGTAGCATCTAAAGCTTCCCAATCATGCGGCATGCTCGTTGTGGCCATCCAAAGATCTCCAGGTTTACATTGCTTCTCGAATAAACACGACTTAGAATTGTCGTCCAATATTTCTATTCCTTGTAATGCTTGTCTTTGTAATAAAAGCCATTGGCTTCCGTTTGGAACTTCATCCCTTGTATCCCAACGGCCCCTTGACATTATTTATTCTGATGTTTGGTCTTCTCCAATACATTCTGTTGATGGTTACAAATATTATGTAATTTTTGTTGATCATTTTTCCAAATTTATTTGGCTTTTTCCATTGGTTCGAAAATCAGATGTTTACACCACTTTTGTGAAGTTCAAAGCTTTTGTTGAAAAACAATTCGACAGTGTCATTAAAATTTTATATTCTGATAATGGCACTGAATATCATGTTATGAAACCTTTTTTGCAACTCAATGGCATCTCCCATCTTACATCCACCCCCCACACCCCTCAACAAAATGGATTTGCTGAACGTTGGCATCTCCATATCCAGGAAACTGCTTTAGCTTTGCTTTCCCATGCCTCCATGCCTATCACTTTTTGGTCGTATGCAGTTGGCGTTGCTGTGTACTTGATAAACCGTCTGCCCACCAAAACTCTCAACATGAAATCACCTCATGACATTCTCTACCAACAATCACCTAACTACACTCGCCTTCGTGTCTTCGGATGCCTTTGCTATCCCTGGATCCGTCCCTACAAAACCCATAAGCTCGACTCTCCCTCGATTCCCTGTGTCTTTATTGGTTACTCCCACACTCAAAGTGCATATCTATGCTACGATCTAACTGACTCAAAACTCTACGTTTCACGTGATGTGCGCTTTGTTTAAGACTCCTTCCCCTTTGCCTCTCTACCTACTGATTCCTCCTTACCTCCTCTTGAATCACTCCTACCAGCTGACTACGCCACCCTTGAGCTGCCCACACCCCCTCCCACACATCCTCACCCCGGCGGACCCATCCAACACCCCACCCGAGACCCCCACTTGGCACACCCGAGGCTTCTCCTCCTCCTCTTCCGCGATCTCGCTTCCCAGCCGTCCTCTTCCTCCTCTTCCAACTCTAGTCCTCCCTCTTCGCCTGCTATTACACCCCGTCCCCCTCAATCAAATCATCCTATGGTTACCCGTGCTCGAAATAATATCACCAAAAAACGCAAACTTTTCAATCTCTCGGTAAGCTTGAGGAACCTTATCTAACCGTTGAACCAAACCACGCTTAAGCGGGCATTGCGGTGTTCGCGATGGCGTGATGCCATGGCGGATTAGTTCGCGACTTTAGCTCGCAACAATACTTGGTCTCTAGTTCAAGATCGACCGGCATGAATGTTGTGGGCTACAAGTGGGTTTATCGGATTAAGCGTCGCCTCGATGGATCGATTGAGAAATATAAGGCCAGGCTAGTTGCTGGGGTTTCATCAAAGGCCTGGTATTGACTACTTGAAACATTTAGTCCGGTAGTTAAACCCGACTACGATACGCTTAGTGTTATCCCTGGCTGTTTCATTTGGCTGGTCTCTTCGCCAGCTTGATGTGAATAATGCTTTTCTTGAGGGTTCGCTATCCGAGGACGTCTACATGTGTGTCGACCTCCACGGCTTTGAGGATCCTCAAAAACCAGGTTTTATTTGCAAAGTTACATAAGGCGATTTATGGTCTTAGCGGGCACCTCGTGCACAGTACCACGAAATACGCAATTTTTGGTATCCATTGGTTTTGTAAACTCCGGTGACTCGTCGTTGTTCACATGGCGCACGGATATTTTGTAGTTTTTATGCTTGTGTATGTTGATGATATTGTGGTCACGAGCGACTCTCAAATTTACATTCAGCAGGTTATTGATGCACTCGCCAATCGGTTTTCGATTAAGGATCTTGGCCATTTATCTTATTTTTTGGGTGTCAAAGTTTCTGCCACCCCCACTGGTATTCTTTTATCCCAAGCAGGTTATATTAATGACATTCTCACTCGGGTTCGGATGGATGACTCGAAGCCTGTGTCCACGCCTCTCCCTGTGGATGCTTTCACCGTCCCTGAGGCGCTTGAACATGGTTCTCCACTACTGTCCAATCCCACGCAGTACCGCCAGGTTCTTGGTTCGCTACAGTATTTACTTTTCACTCGCCCGGATATTGCATTTGCTGTTAATAAAATGGCACAGTTCATGCAATCGCCCACAGAGTATCATTGGCTTCTAGTCAAACGGATTTTGCGTTATTTATCCGCACATGATTACACAGGGTCTCTGATTCTTTTCTGGCACTCCTCCGAGTTGCATGCTTTTTCGATCTTGGCGACCGGGTGGTAACAAGGATGCAGGTTATTACTCCACTACTGCTTACTTGGTTTTTCTTGGTCGGAATCTCATATCCTGGAGCTCCAAGAAACAGGATTCAGTTGCTCGTTCTTCCACAGAAGCTGAGTATCGTGCGGTTGCGATATCGGGCAAATTAAATTGCTTGGCTTACATATTTGCTTGGTGATCTTGGATGTCTTGTCCAGGTTATCCTACTATCTTTTGTGATAATCTGGGGGCCATGAGGTTGAGTCTTTGCTCGGTGTTTCACTCACGGATGAAGCACGTTGCCATTGATTATCACTTCATCGGGATTATGTTGAGCGTGGTGTTGTTCGTGTTGCGAGTATGTGCGGATGATCACCGGTGACCTCCGACGAAGCCCTTACCACGGATACCGTTTGAGTCTTTTATCTCCAAGCTTGGACTACGTTACCTACGTCCAGCTTGAGGGAGCGTGTTAGAATGAATACTCTCATTATATTTGTGTACTTACATATTTGCCCTTCTTGTCCTATATAAACAATGTATCCCCTTTTGTTATCAGTTAATGGAAACATTATTCCCATTCATGTGTTTGTCAGGGCTCAACTCTTCTTTGTTGTGGGAAGGGTCCCCGACTCCCACTAACCTGCTACATGAGTTTCTGACAAATTTGCTGGGGTATTCATTATGATAACCTGCTCAAAGCTCTCTATTTAATAGCAGCTTGATTTGAGGACCAACAAACCCTACCTAACCCGAAAATGTTATTTGATCGAAGTGAATGAATTCGTGACTAGACGCACCCTTTATTTATTTACTTCTTTTTGTTTTTGCAGTTTGCCAAATTCACCCGTTGGTAGGTAATAAGGTCTGTGTTGTTGTTTTGTGACAGTGTTTCAACCTTTGGTCTTTCAGTGATGCTAAATTACTTCCGTAAGATTCTAACGACGCTACCTTGATTCAATAAGTTGCTGTTTCTTCTTATTGTTAAACGTTTTGAACTGTTTGTGTGTTGCAGGGATGCATAAACACTTTGTTCTTTATGGTTTAACAGAATTCCTTCGAAAAAGGTTTGATCAATTCTATTGTAAACCGATTTTACTTTTTTTTTTAGCCAAGCCAAAGTTGAGCTTAACTTTGCATGATTTTTCATAGCTTCAACTCTCCCCTTTACAACTGATGAGTTTCTGAAGTGTTCATTGCGTCTACTTTGGCATATCTCTATTTGATTGTTTCCCACTTAAAGTTGTATAATAGGGTGCACTTTGGGCCTAATTTAACCAGCCTTACCGTTAAAGTCTTACACTTGAAATTTAAAAAGACATTTTTGGTCCCTTTTCTCTAACGTAATTACAAAAAATGAAACATTAGGGACAAAATGCGAATTTCGACATCAGGTGCGACACTTTACGTTGAATTGTCGGTTGCTTAGTAGGTCTATAGCAGCAGCTAGGTATACTTAGGTCAATTTATAGCAGCATCTGATTAATTCTAAGTTAAATCAAAGTAGAGATTAAAGCCTCTATATGATAGAATGTGATTCCATTCCAAATACAATCAAAATGTACTTAAGGTTTCGTGAACCCAACTTTCAACAATAGTGCAATATGCACTTTATTTATACAAAAAACAGTAACATAAATTGCATCTTCATGTTGTTCTCTAGCCACATGAATTCACCCAACACTTTCACTCTATCTATGCGAAATCGTCGGTTGTGTTTCTGAATCTCTTTCGATGCGTGATTTATATCATCTTTAGCTTTGTGATGGAACTCAACACTACTTCCATGTCAGGTCGGTCCTTCGGATTCGTGTTCGTGCAGGACAAGGCTAAATTAAGCAGGCCTTCTATTGCCTCTTGCTTCTTGAATACATCAGGAGCCAATTGAGGATCAACAACTTGTTGTAAACCATTGATGCCATTTTCAAGGGATTTTTGCACAAGCTGAGATAAAGTTATCGGTGCCCCTTCTTCATCTGTAACACCAGTTGGCCTTCTCTTTGTGATGAGTTCCATTATTAAGACACCAAAGCTGAATACATCCACTTTTGTCGTGACTGTCCTCGTATATGCAAACTCTGTAACAATATATATAACATTATTGTTATTAGAATATACGATCTCAAATTAGCGTAAATATGCAAGTTATATTTTTGTGTTATATTTTCAAGAGTTGGAAAAGACGAGCAAATTGTAGCTAGAAGCTTAAAACTAGGTTACACGGATGCAAGATTTTTGTAAAGTATACAATACGAATGTAGGAGATAATTGTATTAAAATGAAAATTAGATCCCACGCGTGCATATGTAAAACTACGAGGATCGAACTATAAATATTAAACATCACAAAAGAAAGCAATTTCTAAATGAATTTTCATCATTCCGAAAGTTTTTTTTCCTTCCTGCTTTTCATTATTTCCATGTTATTTATTTATTTGTTTATTTATAGCATGATTACATATTCTTTTTTTTTTTTTTTTTGAGTGGAGCATGATTACATATTCGTACGTATCAGATGCACAACTCTCTACAAATAAAAATAGGATGGGTGAAAATAAAAGACACAATAGCTAGCAAAAATAGTAAACAAGACCGTGGAAATAATACTTGAGCAAAGGACGAAAAAAATAGTGGAATCAACGCAATTCACAATTCGCTACATGTGAAACGGTGTAATCGAAACAAATCCAATATTTTGCAAACACCCTTCAACCACGAATTCCACTAAACATATCCACTAATTCGCTATTTTCGCAAAATGATGTTGAAAATATATCAAATAGATGTCACAATAGAAGAAGACAAAAAAAATAAAAAACATAATGAAAGAATTACGTTTTTTTATTTATTTTATGTTTAGAACAAAAGGTATACGCGTTGTTGTAATTGAGTCGGAGAGAAAGTATTTGTCTAGGGGAATAGAATATTGTTTAGGAGAATAGAATTTTGTCCTTTTTGCTTTAAAAAATTTATGCCGGATTGAATTCCTATTCTATGTATATATTGTCTTTTTAAACATTTGTGTTATAAAAATATCCATACAACGTAGGTCATGTTCATTAGGAATTTATGACAACATTACAAATAGTATAGAAAATCAAATCAATGACAAAATAGTAAGATGTACCTGGTGCCAAGTAGCCAATTGTTCCTTCAAATAATGATGATGAAGCTATATTACTCCCACTGTCCAAATGAATACCTAACATCCTAGCTGTTCCAAAATCACTCACGCGAGCAACCAACTCTGCATCCGGAAGAACATTCGCGGTTTCGAGATCGCAATGTACGATGGGGATATCATAACCTAAATGGAGATAAACCACCCAACTTGCAATAAAAGCAAAACATCAATTCTTTCTCTCATTGTCCACTTATCTTCATCAAGAATTGACCCATGTATAATGTTCTCCAAATTCCCGTTTCCATGTATTGTAAAATCAATGCGTCTGATTTTTGACTCTCATATGCATATCCAAGAACCTTAACTAAATTCCTATGTCTCAACTGGCTCAATGTCTTGGCTTCCTATCGAAAGATTTCTCCGATTTTGTTGAAAATTGGGAAAGATTCAATCTTTTATAGCTACAATCGCCCATCATCTTCTCTTTTACCCTTGTACACGGTGCTTAAAAGCTATGGAGCCAATGATGTTATCCTCGTTGAAGAAATCGATCATTTGTTCCAAATCTTTCATAGAGTATCTTATATATGGATAAGTTGCAGCAAAGTGTGGTTCTATGTTCCTGATTTCTGTATGTTTTTGCGTTTTGTATCTCTGGTAGAAAAAAATCACCAGAACCGCAATAACAATTAAAGATACAGATGCAATTACTATAAGAATGATGGTAGTTTTCTTTCTGAAACGATGTGAATGTTTAACGTGTTTTCCAGGAATGCATGCCATGAAAAGTGTATATCCACGAGAGATCTGGATTCCCAATCAAATTTGAATTACTTATGTTTTCGAAATCCCTTTATCCGAATAGGTCCTTCAAGATGATTGAAAGAAATGTTAAGAATTCTTAATGTGGAGATATTGCCAAAGCTTTCAGGAATTAGACCACTGAACCTGTTATGTGAAAGATCAAGTGAGTAAAGATGCCTTAGGCCTGATAAACTCACGGGAATTTCACCTTCGAGTTGATTTCTTGAAAGATTTGAGTTAACAAGTTCTGTCATTTGACTAAAGATTTTAGCCGCGAGATATCCTGATAGACTGTTTCCAGAAACGTCAAGTGTTTGAAGATTTCGACATTTTTGCAATGTTTCAGGGATACTTCCTGACAGATTATTGTTTGATATGTCTATCACCTGAACCATTTCTAACTCCCCTATCTCTGCCGGAATCGTTCCCTTGAAGAAATTGTATGAAAGATTGAGGTAAAACTGCAAACTTTTCATACTTGCTGTTACAGATGCTTTGGAATAGGTCCACTCAGGTGGTTCTTGGATAGATCCAAGGTTGTTAGTGTCTTGATTTGCTCCATGCTTTTCGGGAGTGTTCCGTTTAGCATGTTTTCACTCAGATCTAAGTTAGAAAGAAAATTTGGAGATTTGAAATAGCATATGAGATTGGACCTACTAGCTTGTTGTTTTTAGCGTAAGAATAGTGAGTTGTTTGAGTTCAAAATCTCATTTGGAATAGCCCCATGAAGTGAATTTTGATTGAGATTGAGGGCTTGGAGGAAGCTAAGGTTTGAAAGTTCTCGAGGAATTGAGCCTGAGAAATTATTTATGTTAAGATATAATTGCGACAACCGGCTAAGATTCCCAATTTTGTGTGGAATTTTTCCAGAAAGGGAATTATAACTAATACCAAGATAATGGAGGTTCAAAAGATTTCCAATGTTTGGACTGAGTCCTCCATTAAGGTTGTTCATGGTTAAGCCAAGAGACTTAAGCATGGAGCAATTGAAGAGGTCCTCGAGAATCGATCCCAAATCGAATTATTTCCTACTTGATAAATATGTCGATTCTTTAAGCTGTCCCTAGCCTCTGGTAGATTCCCTGTTAATCTATTTGTACTAACATCTATGAAAAGAAGACTGGTACAATTTGTAATGCTCAATGGAATGGATTCTTCTAGAAGATTGTTAGTTACGCTTATGCTTTTTAAGTTATACAATGATCCAATATCCTTTGGTATTGGACCGATAATGAATTGAAGCCCAAATCCAAGTGAGTAAGATTGATCAAGTTTGTTATAGATGAAGGGATGTTTCCGTGAAATGATTCTCTTGAAATTAAGAGATGTTAATGATCTCAAAAAGCCCACTTCATAAGGGATCTCTCCTACAAATTCATTATTTTTAGTACAAGGATTTAGTAATGATTTCAATTTGAAACAAGGACTTGGGAATGGATGAATTCAACTTGTTCATGTAAACTCGTAGCCCTCTACAACCGAGTCAAGTTTCCGAGTTCGGGAGGAATCTTACCATTGAATTGATTCTATAGAGGGTTTAATTGTACAAGATTTTCACATTGGCCTAATTCAACTAGGATCAAACCGGACAAAGAATTTGAAAAAAGTCAAGAACTTGTAAGTTTGCTAAACCTCTGAATTCGGAAGGTATAACACCGATAATTGGTTTTCACTAAGATCAAGTACTTGAAGTGCTTTCAAGTTCCCAATGGAACGCGTATATTTCCCTTCAAATTGTTCTCGTAAATTAGTAGCACCTCTAACCGAGTCAAGTTTCCAAGTTCAGGAGGAATCTCACCACTGAATTGATTCGTATAAATGTTTACTTGTACAAGATTTACACATTGGCCTAATTCAGGTGGGATCGAACCAGACAACGAATTCGAGAAAAGCTGAAGAACTTGTAAGCTAGCTAAACCTCTAATTTCAGAAGGTATTGCACCAGATAATTGGTTGATGCTAAGATCAAGATGTTGAAGTGCTTTTAAGTTCCCAATGGAACGCGGTATATGACCCGCTAAATTGTTATCATAGGCAACAAATAATTGAAGATTGATTAATTTACCGAGATCGGATGGCAAAACACCAGTAAGATTGTTGTAATCGAGACCTACCTGTTCCAATGAAGTACAGTTGCAAATGCTATCCGGGATGCTTCCGTCGAAAAAATTATTTCCTAAATCAAGATAATTGAGGTTTTTGAGGTTTCCAAGCTCACCTGGGATCTCACCAGAAAATGAGTTCATAGAAAGTTCAAGCATAGTGAGATTTGAGCATTGTTGAAGCTGTGAAGGAATGTTCCCGAAAAACGAATTCGACGCCAAATCAAGAACTTGGAGGTTTGTAAGATTTCCAATGAATGGTGAGATTGATCCATGGAGATTTTTCTCTTCAAGAGTAATGTTGATAACATGGTCTGAAGAATCACAAGTAATTCCAGACCAATTGCAATGATGAATCGCATTAGTCCATTCTTTCAATGAACCCAAATGATTATTAGTTATTGAAAGCTTGAATTGTTTGAGGATTCAACTTCTGTTTCCACGTCAATTCACTTGTCTGAACTAAAATTGAACACAAACAAATATGAAAACCGCAAGGAAAAACCTTTGATGTATCATTTTTTTTTTTTTTTTGAAAACTGTAAGAAAATATATAGGTAGCTAGTTGAATTGGTTAGAAATGTAAGATGTATCAGCTATTTATAGTGCATTTGCGTAGTTGCCGTCTCTAAATTAAAAAAAAAAAAAGGTTGTCTGTGTATATTGATTCAATACAGGAAAAATCAAATGAGTAAATAGTTGAAATGGGATGGACAAGAAAAACTCATATTAGCTCCATTAATGGTCTGAGTTTCTGTTTCAAATGAGTTATACATCACACGTGTCGAATCGAATTATATTGTAATTTAGTTTTTTTTTTTTTTTTTACCAAACAAATATTCCCTTATGCGTTTTTTTTTTTAATTTTTTTAATTAATTTATTTATTTATTTATTTATAATTCCGTTATGCGTTTTGATCACAACATTTGTATTTTCATTTTGTACTAGTTACAATTATTTTGTATTGCCAATTTTCTATCATTTTATACCGTTGCACGTTTTATATTGCCATTTTTCTTGTTATTTTTATTGTTACAATCAGTAATGAATATATACGTTCCACTTGTATTTTATACCACTCGCGTTTTGTCCAATCATCTTTTACATTATTTTGTACAATCATTTTGTATTGTACTAATAGAATTAACTATATCATAATAAGATCGAACTCAACAAACTTTTACATCTTTGATTGCGTCATTTATTTTGATACAATCGATGAGTGGAGCAGGAATTTCTTTTAGGCGATCTCGATTTTCACTAATATACTAAAAATTACATTAATCGCATCGATTACGAACATGATTAGATTTAGATGGTATAAGGTAGAAAAAAAATTGATTCAAAAAGTCTATGCTAAAGGGAATAAAATGTTAAATTCAGATTGCATAAGTTAAGGAAAATATGTTATAAGCATTTCAGTGGTATAATGTACCAAAAAGGGTCCAAGGAAAAAGGAAAAAAAAAAAATATCAGATCGTATAAGGTAAGGAAAAAAATGCTAATTGCATTTCAGTGCTATAAAATACCAAATTGATTAGAGTTATAAGGCAGAAAAAATAATGTAATTTAAAAAGTCTAAAGTAAAGGGAAAAAAAATATTAGATTTAGATTGTATAAAATAAGGAAAAAATGCTATAAGTATTTCAGTAGTATAAGGTACCCAAAAAAAAGAAAAAAATGCTATAAGTATTTCAGTGGTATAATGTACCAAATTGATTAGAGATATACGGTAGGAAAAGTATAATGTGATTTTAAAAGTCTAAGATAAAAGGGAAAAAAATATTAGATTTTGATAGTATAAAGTATGAAAAAAATGCTATAAGTATTTCAAAAAAAAAAAAAAATGCTTGTATCTTGTCTTGAACCCATTACCATTATTTAGATAAAGCAAAGTGGACAAATCTTATTCCACTACGTTACCATAGCACTATTTCAAAATGTAGAAGAATCATGTACATATACTAATAACGACACAAATTCAATTATACAACTTTTTTAATTATTTTTTATTTTTCAAATTTCAGGTGGTCTTGAAACCACCCCACATATAAGTAGGTCCGCCATGATACAATCATTATTGTAGTAGCAATTTTCTTTCCTTCTAATCGTGAGAAAACTGGCAGAAACTCAGTGGTTAGAAATTAAGATCACATGTTTATTTTGCATAGTTACCGTATCATGACTTCCATATGAGTTCTTCTTTGATTTTTCTTTCTATGACAATCAAAAAAGAGATAATTATGAAGAGGATTGTTATGGGCACCATATCAAATATATTTTCGGGACAACAATTATGAAATTCGACCTATATATTTAGATCCAAAATTTAAGTTCAATATTATATATTATGGAAATGTCTCCAAAATTCAACATCTGTGAAGTCAATTTTTTTTGGAAGTGTGGTGTCTCGTTAGCTTCATCGTGGTGCCAATAACAATGCGCGTCTTTATTAAGAATCGATAACAATAATTAATTAATAAATGTAGTTTAATATGAAATTAGTTGTCTACAGCCGTAGCACCGTTAATTACAATGAGACTTACATCGATCAATCAATTGATCATTATTAATGATCGATGATGTAAATGCGTGAAATTTATTTATGTATCATATGAAGTCGGTAAATATATCAAATCATGGCACGTTATACAAACAATAAAATATTGTTTAAGGCATTGACTAAGATTGAAGAAAAATGAGTAACACCACTTCTCCATTATGGCCTAGTTGCAGATGATTAATATGAGGTGTTATCCTCTGAATTTTCTACTTCATTTTTTTAATAATTAAATGGGAGAGAATTATTTACAATGGATAACAATGAATAATTAATATAAGTAGTTTATTATGGAAGTTGTCTATCTCTAACACCAGTGATCATAATAAAACTCATATCAATCATTTGATCATACTTCATTATCATTTCCGCCGTGCTTGGTAGAAAGGAAGAGCGTGAAATTCTTTTTCCTTTC